>NQII01005512.1:0-65057 GCA_002778355.1 Clitarchus hookeri
CTCAATATGCCCTAAGCTGGCTTCACAACACAGAGGACACACCGTCAAACAACTGCGGTGTTGAGGCAGAAAGGCGACACTCAATATGCCCTAAGCTGGCTTCACTACTCATTGNTCAATATGCCCTAAGCTGGCTTCACTACTCATTGGACACACCGTCAAACAACTGCGGTGTCGAGGCAGGGAGGCGACACTCAATATGTCATACGTCATGTTTACGTACCCCGTTCTTCACTATGTAGCCGGTGATAGTTGGGCTGACTGCTCCACCCAAGCCGTACACAGTCTGGCTGAAGCCTGTCAGTATACTGGCATACTGGGGAGCTAGGTCCAAGTAGTTCACCCTGCGACATGTAAACACTTCTCATCACTCCACCTTCACAATTATTGTAGTTGTAAACAAAGTACTTTCATTTATATTGTACCTTTTACTAAGTATTTATTTGTAAATTTACAATCTTTGTAAAATATACTATATTATATATTAATAAATTCACTCTTTGTAATGTTAAAGTGACTATATTTGTAATAACTGTAGAAAAATTGTTTTACTGACAAGGAATCGCTTAAGATATCCAATTATATTATGTAAAATCTGACATTCTGTGTAATAAATATCTCACTTTAAATCTGTGGTTAAACAATTATTGAAAGGGATGTTTACTTATAAAGTTATTTCTATTGTAAATACTTAATTGCCTTTTAACTTACTGTCCTAGGAAATGTAGGCTTATGTGATATGCGGTTATGTGTACTTCGCCTGCCTAATACATTTGTAACTAACTAAATAGTCTGCACTAATATTTTGTAGTTATTTATTGCTAATAACTGTTGTATCGACGCACTATTATAAAACGATACATCCTGCAAATTTAATCTGTAACTGTACAGTTGTTAATTTTGCCTGCAAAAAATTAACGTAATTTTGAAGAGCACCAATTCTGCAAATCGTTAACCTCTGTTCGTCTTGAGAAGTTAATTTAACTAATATTCGTTCCTAGGCCTTCTACAGATTTTACAAGAAAACATTTGCAGTTATAGAAAATATCTTTTTTCATACGTTTTTCGACGATTTTTCTTTTAAAAGTGAAGAAATACTTTAACCATGAATGAACAATTTAAAATATGTTATTTCCATTTATGCACTTACAGATAATCAGGACCTGCTATACTGTACAAGATATTGGGACATTTTTATACCAGCAGTTGCCTGTAATGTGGTTGGCCAAATTCCAATGAATACATTATCCTCAGTATGGTTGGCCTCCGCCCACTCTAGGACATTCCTCATTACATTCAGACACGCTGTCGTAAAGATAAGTAAACAATTAATGACGCATTAACCGAGCAGGAAATGACCTACAGAAATGCCCGGCGTTGTTTTTCGTTCTCTTCCACATTTCGTGGTAGTGTTTTATTTGCTCTCTTGTATGGGCTGAGATATCTTAGAAATACCAAACGCGCATATATAAAATTTACTATATTTCATATAATATTATTTTTCGAGTGCAATTTTAAATTCTATTTTGATTGTGTCAGAGCTTTGTCATTATTTGACACCTATTTTCAACCATTGGTTATTGTGGAAAAAAAGTAAGATAACGAAATAGTTTCAAATGCGTATTCTCATTTGTGGTTTAACTTCAAAATAAACGTGCATATGTGTGTGTATATATAAATATATATATAACACACATATTATAAATACCTACTGATCTGTAGCACATGTTGTGAAAAAACACTTAAAAAATGTATGTCTTATATCTTTCAAGGAAAAAAATACTTATTAATAAACTTCAATTTTTTCTTTTGCAGCCATACCCCAGACGCTTTTGTGATTATGCATTGAACAAGCTCTATGAGTTGCCATAATGTGTGCGCCATAACTTGCTTTCAACCTGCAAAAAAGATGCCAGGTGGCCGCGGTAGCATAGGGGTTAGATTTCACGCCTCCCACCTAAGTGAACCGGGCTTGATTCCAGGCGGGGTCGCTCCCGGTTTTTCGCTAGCGGGTGTAGTGCCGGGCGATGCCGCTGGTCGGCGGTTTCCTCGGAATTCTCTCGTTTCCCGATCTTCCATTCCGGCGCTGCTCCATACTTTCCTCGCTTCGCCCTCATCGGCTCTCAAGACCTCGAGGTTAAGATTCGCCAAAATATTTTCATTCCGCTCCAAGAGATGCCGAACAAATTTATTTTGAATACAGCTGTCATGCTAGTAGTTATAAATGGCCGGCGCTGGCACAATGACTGGGGATGGGGGCAAAGGAAAAGCCGACCACCATATTGGATGACGTCATGACGCCAATTCCCCCCTTTTACCCCCGAAAATTCCATTTTTTCACTCAAAACCGGCCAAAATCACCAGAATTTGCCTCGAAATTTCAATAATTTCACACAATGCGACTGACTTTTGTAAAACTCCTGCTACTGACCCCACAATGTGGATAAGTGACTCCTTTTTGGGGAATGAGGAGTGTGCAGTGAGGAGTGGAGGGATTGCCCTGCCATTCACTCTCTATCATACATGCCAGCACAATACATTTCGAATGAAAAATTTTCGAGTTCATTACCCCGTCATGCAACTTCTCTCATCATGCTCTGTTATTCCACCATGGTTTTCTCATATTTCATCTGGTTCATCTGGTGTCCTGATCGAGACGAATCTAATGCACTATCATTGCTACTTGGTTTTCTCATATTTATTCTGGTCTCCTTTCACCTGAGTCCTGGCTGGGACGAGTCTCATTCTCTGTCTATTCCGCCTGCGCAACACGGAACGCCAACTACTTATGCATGCTAGCCTAGAGTCGCACCGCGCTTACGCCAAGTATGTTCTAAGCTCAAATATTATCATAGTTTGCTGTCATTTCCGAACCGTTTAAGATACAGCCACCAAACTTATATCTTTGGCATCTTTATCGACAACGAAAATGATCTCAGAGTCACGTATGCCATAAGCACACTTATAAGAATAGTTGACTGAAACGTCCAAATCATTTAAAATACAATCACCAAATTCATAACATAGGTATCAATCCCGATGATAATAAGGACTGCAGGGTTACGTTAGTCATAAGCTCTCTTAAAAGCATTGTTGGATGTTTGTTCTGAACCATTTAGGATATAGTTACCAAATTCATAATAAGTCAACGCCCTCAATCGATGAACAGGCTGCAGGGTCAAGCACACACTAAGCCCACTTATAAGCATAGTTGCCTACCATTTTGCACCCACTGAATCTATAGGCATAAAATTGAAATCATAAACATCTCCTCTGATAAAAAAAAAGTGTAGTACGGTCAATAAACTTTAAGATATCTTATAAGCATCGTCGACCATCATTTCCCTTCCACCGAAGCTATAGTCTTCAAACTCATAACATACACATCGCTGCCTACAACGAACAAGATGGTAGTTTCAAGTACGCCCTAAACCCTCGTATGAGCACAGTTGGCTTTTATTTCCCACCCACCAGGGCTATAGACATCAAATTAAAAACAAAGGCATCACTTACGACGACGAAAATGACTGCAGGTCAACAACACTTTAAGCCTTCGTAAAAATATAGTTGGCTACAATTTCACATCCACATAAGTCATAGACAACAAATTTATATCAAAGGCCTCATCTCCGATGACAAACAGGGTGATTGGAACTAGTTAACAATAAGCCCTCTTATAAGCATAGTTGCCTGTCGTTTCCCACCCTCCGAAGCTACGACAACCAAATTCATATTACTCACCTCTTCCAATGGCTTTAAAGGAGATAAGGCCAAGTAGTCCTTAGGCTCTGTTACAATCATATTTGGTCATCATTTCCAAACATTTGAAGTTCGGGAACATGTAAGAACCGTCCACGCATGTAAGGGAAATAAAGCTATATATACAGGCACATCGCGATTTTACTTTTGCATGTAGGGATTTAGGGTTTGAAATAGCACACTCATACGCACCGGCCTGCATTCACTGTTCTAGCAAAAATGGTCCAACTGATTTACCTCTACCCCACTATAAAAAGAATTACGACATAACTTCGTATTCAACCAGTTGGATGATTATATAAATTATTACAACCACAGAAAACTGACTGGTTCTTAAAGAGATCTGCTTTTCTTTGGTACTGCATGAAGTAAGCACTGAGAGGTCTGCAGTGAGGTGTCAGCAGTGAGAGGCCAGCACGGCGAAGAGGAATATGATGTGTACGACTAGCATCATCAGCCGGAGGCCCGAGTAACCGTTAGCCTGGGTATCCATTAACAATCAGACTTACACTTAAGAGCCAAAAAGCTGGTACACCTGCCTAATATTGTGTAGGGCCTCACTGAGCACACAGAAGTGCCGCAAGACGACGTGGCATGGACTCGACTAATGTCTGCAGGAGGCAATTCACACCATGAATCCTGCAGGGCAGTACACAAATCCAATCTGCGCCAATTTAAGAAAGTGTGGCAGGTCTGTCAGTTTTAGTGATTCGCGTCAGTCGTCGTTTGTCCTGTTCTTTCGAAGATGTGATGTTTTACCGGATTCCCAGTACTCTCGTGAAATGGTCTTACGCGAACATCCAATTGTTATCGCTACCTCGGAGATGCTATGTCCCATCTCTCGTGCGCCGACTATAATACCACATTAAAAGTCACTTAAATCTTGATAACCTGCCATTGTAGCAGCAGTAACCGATCTAGCTACCGACCGCATGGCGTTACTCTGATTGGTTCCATACCTTTGTTGTTTGCATATGCACGCCTATGCCAGTTTTTTTTACTCTTCAGTGTATATTGAAAAATAAATCAGTATGCAACTGTACCAATAGCTTGCCATAAGCAGTCGCAGGTTACAATTAATCACGTACGCGATAATAAAAATAAACACCATCAGCTAAGTGCAAGGGTCGTGTAAACCGAGAGTAAAATATATGAAACCGCAGTGAACATGAAATAATTTGTCATGTAACAAACAATAAAGGAAAAACATATATGCAAGTCTGTCACAAGCATGATGTCATAACGAGTCACAATATATTAAAAAATACCAGTTGGAGCCACAGTGTTTTATAGTGATATCAGTGTTCATGTCATGCCAATAAGTTGAGTAAAAGCTTTTATGCATGCCGACATGTCAAAAAAAGAGAATGAACGATCACATGAGTCAACCACAAAAATTACTACAATGCGTCATGTGCAATACATATTACGCAACTGGTAAAGACTGTTTTCCTCTGCTTGCTACAAAACAACATTAATTTAAACCATTAGTCGCATAAGAGATACATCAATGCTACGCGCTGATGCAAAGGGATATAAAAAATTATTTTAAAAACCTACAGTTATAAGCATTAAATAACCTATCTATATTGCATATCGAGCACTGTATGTTACTTTAGTCTAAAAAACTTTTGTGAAGCCGAAAAGCACAGGTGCTATAGGGACAACACTGTTACATGCAAACTGACATAAAAACCGAACGTAAAGGATAATAGTTATAAGCTCTTACTAACATCGAAATCACATATTACACAAGCATCGGAGGCAGTATGCTGCTTTATATGATTATAGGCAAGAACAGACCATGCCGGTCAGTACAGAAGAAAAGGAAACGTCTTTCGTACGAACCGAGTGAAACGAAACCATATATTTCAGTGTACAGCAAACACATACAACACTAGCAGCAAAATGCGTCCAACCCGATCGATGATGTGCCGTCAAATAATATTGTGGGAATCTGTAAGGCAGCCCAGGTGGTCGACCGGTGACATGAGCACCATGCAGGTCTCGGCAAGTCGAAGGATGGTACATAACACTTGTCGAGAGAGGCGCGTCAGGCTACAGAGTGTCAGACCAGCAGAGTAACAAATACACTTCCTTTTATGAAAGGAATTCATTTATACAGTACATGGTAACCATTTATCGCATTAATAATACTATATAAATATATATATAATAATACCCCACCTTTGAAGATCTATAATATCAAAACCAAACCACCTACATCCTTGATTGACCAATCACATGAACTGTGGAACCATGAAGTTGGTTTACCATACATTCATAAATGTTCAATGTTACCACCATGAGGGGCCCTAATAACATCTACTCGATAATCAAACTCATTCCACACTATTGTCAGCATGTCCAGTGTTATGGTTTCGATGGCGTTCGCAACTCTCGGTTTGAGGAGGTGAGGGAGTAGCGAGCTCGCATTCGACACGTCAATGTGAAGGCGACGATCTGATGTTTCCTTTATGTGTCGAGAGATGACACCGGGAGCGTCTGTCGTCGCACTATGAGCGTGTGTTGTTTGTTAGTCCGCATCACGATGGCGACGGAACAACAGAAAGCGGTCTGCGCGATTCAGTTTGCTAAATGTGAATCGGTTACGACTGTTCAAAGTGAATTCCGTCGCAAATACGGACGTCGTCCTCCCGATCGGTGGAGTAACGGTCTCGTAAGTTCCGTGACACAGGGTGCCTTTGCAAAGACAAAAGTTCTGAGCGGTTGCATGTGTCCAAAGGGAATGTGCAATGGATTCAACAAGTGTTTGTTCACAGTCCGAGAAAATCAACTCGACAAGCTAGCTAGAAAATGATAATCTTTCAATCGACCGTATAGACAGTGTTGCGAAAGCGATTGCTTAACAAAGTACAGGTTCTTTCCGAAAGGTATAAAGAACTGAAACATTATCTCTGCGAATTTGTTCTTGCACAGAACGAGGTAAACGGTGCCTTTATGTCTAAGCTTGTTTTTAGCGACGAAGCGACGTTCCATACAAATGGTAAGGTTAACCAGCACAACACGCGGATATGAAGTCAGTAGCCTCCATGTGAAACCACCAAACACGAGCGTGCTTCCCCCAAAGTTAACGTGTTTTGCTCTGTATCGAAAGACAGTGTTTTCGGCCTGTTCTTTTTTCACGAGTTCACTGTGACCGGAATCCTTTATTTGGACATGCTTACAGAGTGTTTGTTTCCTCAGTTAGAAGAGGAGATCAGGAACTTCATTTTCCAGCCGGAAGATGCGCCACCCCATTAGTACCATGATTTTCGCAGATACATGAACGAGACGTTCCCGCAACGCTGGAATGGTCGAGGAGGAGCTGGTGACCAGGTTCTTCATCACTGGCCCCCAAGAAGCCCGGATCTTACACCATGCATTTTTTTTCAATGTGGGCATATATATTCCCTGATTGACTGTGCGAGGCTCTGTAAAGTGGTCTTGTGTCTGATTGGCTGCTGCATACTGCCAAAGGATGACATCGACATCTTCGTTTCTCCTGTTGACTACTATAGTGCACGACCATCGTCTGCTAGGGTCGCGGTGGTCTTCAGTCATCTTCGTTTCCCCTGTTGACTACTATAGTGCACGACCATCGTCTGCTAGGGTCGCGGTGGTCTTCAGTCATCTTCAACTGTCAGGGGGGACACCAACAGCGTTTTCATTACCGAGCGGCCGCTAGGAGCATTCATGTCGACACATATGATCGAATTCCAACATGCAGCCTGCAGAACATTCACTTATGCATGCAGTGTTCGGTGCAAGTGGCGCAAAAAATGCCAGACGCACAAGGTTTCAATCCAACCGCCAATTAAGGCTGCAGCTCTATGGTACCGATAGCACAGGGGGAATGCACCGATGTGGATCGACTTTGTGGGCTAAAGGTCGCAATAATCAGCATCAGCCTAACACGTTCGTTGGGGGAAACCTCGTGCAACACACAAAACTCTCCCATACATGAAAAAATTAAGTAACATAATAAGTAATTAATAAAGGCTCAGCATAGACGTAAGTACGTTGCGAGCACGATGTACCGAATATCTGATATAGAAAAAAATAATACCTGATGCCTCCATCTTTAGCTTTGTCGAAGATGAGCCGCCAAGATTTTATAATTTTGCTGCGATTTTAAAATATTTCAAAAAGAAAAGTTGTAATTATTTTAAGTGATTTTTAAAATTTTCTAAAAAAAAATGCGTTTCCTTTTGTTTTAAGCAGTAGATTTGTTCCAGATTGTAATAAGAGGTCAAGGTCGTAAATGTTGTCCTAGGTCAGGGTAAGGTCAAGGTCACATGATGTTACCAAGGTCAAGGTCAGACTTGCTTTTGACATAGTTCCTCCTGTTGTGAACTAGGCAAATGGATTTTCTCAGTGTGTTCCCATAACCGTTTTAGAAACAAAACATAGCTTTTTTTTTGTAGTCTAGTAAACAAAAAGTATTTTATGAAATGTGTGGTAATATTTTTTTTATTATTATAACTGTAAAATATTTATGTCAGTGGGCAACACTGAATTTCCAACATCGAAGCAACCAAAACTGACCTGAGAAAAGAAACATGGAGAGTGAACAAGTAAATACTATGTTACAAATTAAAAAGTAATCCATTTGCATGTAGTATATTTAAAATGGACACAATAGCATAGTGATCACTACCAAAAGCTTATTAATGACAGGCTTATATTCACCTGTTGTTTTCTCAATTAGTTGCAATGCACCAAACGTTATGCTACAAAATTAATTTCGGTAACTTCAAACTTCAAATCCCTAAATAATAAAACACAAAATTGAAAAACATTAACATCTAATGCCTTTAATGGAATCTATTGGTCATATTTCACTTTGAACCAACATTTTATAGTAACCTATTATTTCTAACTACTCCTGCAATCTGCCACTGGGTGATCACGAACATGTAAAGGCTGTTCACGAAAATGTAAGCAAGATTGAAATAAACCTGTGAAAAATTACACTGTGCCTACCTGCATACATTTACCGGGCGTACTGAGCTGTATGTGCCTTTTTAAAATTGGTAACGATGGAGGGAAATTAGTACTACAACTTAAAGTTGAATTATAATTGTCATGTTATCATCAGTAAAATCTGAAAATACTTATTTTGTGTTCTGTTTTTTTTTTCAATGCAATGCAATGTAAGAGTTATCACATTTTTTTAGTATTTATTTTTGTTTTAATTTTACAGTTTTTCTTGAATAAAGTGATCACGCCATGGCAATGATATTTTAACATAAAGCCGAAGACTACACAATGTTCGTGCACGCATATATTGCAGGGGTATCAAAAGTGCTAATTTGACCGTGAATAGCAATATATTTACTCACGTGGCCATGGACCAGTTGACAGAATCCATGCAGATGGCAGTGGTGAGGCAGAAGATGATAGCAGTTGCATTCTTCAGGAAGCCCGCCAGTATAAGCAGCGACGCCCCGATAGACAGAGAAATGCACACTAGTAGTTTCCTCACCTACGACCCACACACGTACTCACAACATGGTGGTAAACATTCATAGTACACTGCCATGACAGTGTGCCATTGAAAATTTTAACCTATTAGGGGATTGGAAATTTTATTATGCACAAGGCGCTAAATATAAAACCATTGAGTCTCTCTACTATGCAAATTAGGGAGATTGTAATACTTGTTTCACTCTTTCTTAAGCAATTGCAAGGACGCCAAAGTAAGTACGCTATTGCAAGAACGCTAATAAGGATGTATTCACACAAATATATAGAGTCCTTGTGTGTGACCACTTCGTACTTCCTGCAAGCATCCAGTCCATAAATGAATAATGTGAACATGGCAGGTTATATTCGGTAATATTTACAGAAATGTAAAAACTTGTGGATGTATAATGGTATCCAGCAAGAGTAAGGGCATATCATAACAGCAGTGTCTTAGTATCTTATCCAAAGGTAATGCGGTAGTGCGACAATTCACGAAATGATAAGTTTAATGACATTTATAGGAATGTTCAAAACGCGTATGATGAAAGTTAAATATGTTTTTCAATGCAGCTGCCATCTCCTGAAATTGACTTTCCATCGAATTTCAATACTGTAAGAATATAAGGTCTGTCTTTCTTGGTGTTTCCAAAGTTTTAAAAATGTTATAACTGCAAAACCACTTGCGTGAACTACAGAGTTTTACAATCACTAAGCACTGTTTCTTTAATTGAAGGTTTAGTCTGAGGACATAATACACACAAAATAAATCAAAATAAGAATAAATAGTAAAGTGAAAACATAGTTGGGCCCAGTGATTACTCTCCAGTTTAGAGTTGTAAAACCCTCGGTTCAATCTCAGGGCACGGTGGTCCAGAAATGTTGAGAATAAAGGACCCCTATCTGTGTTGTGTGTAAGGTTTCTAGGATTTGTTCTCACTTAAACTTCTCTCTTATTTCCACTACTCCTGCATCCCCAAATATTCTGACCTCAAGGTGACTTTAGTCTAGCTCAAGACGATAGTTCACGCCCGTGGGTAAAGCAGTCGCCTTCGCTTAGAGCGGTTCGCCTGCCTTTATTACTGTTAATCATACATCAGGTAAGAAAACTCCACGTAAAATTTTCAACAGTAATTTAAATCTAATAATTACTCGACTAATGCTGCAGGATAAATAATCTGAAAACACTTAGATTTATTGAAGACACTTTTCAATTTCAACACTAACTGAAAAGGATATTAACTAAATAGAGTTAAACAATATCAACGTCACTTTCTAACAATCGTTTTTATTACATGAATGGCACAATCAAAAATGCTTTTCATTAGAAGATATCACATTAAATTCTATAGTGGCCAGTAGTTAAAAATGGTATGATCAAAAACAGGGTTGGATATTGGGAGCCTGGGAGCCATTTTCCAAATTTTGGAAAATATTGGAAAATTTTGAAAAACGTCATGCTCTTACATTCTATTTTGACGACGGCCATTTTGTTATCGAAATTTTTCGAAATTATCAAATTTGGTTTCAAAATTGTTTCATTTTTTTTTTTTAATTTCTTTTTCAAAATTTTTAAATGGTTTTATTTTTTCTTAACTATTAATGGTAGCCATTTAGTTTTTAAACATAGTTTCATTCAAGCTCCCTACCACGAATCCCCATTACATCGCCCCAGGCTAAGCACATCGCCCTAGGCTGTTATCGGCTCCCTGCAACGAATACCCATTACATCGCCTTAGGTTGTGAGGTGGTGTAGTGGATAGACAATACACTGCCTCAGGCAGTGCATGGGCTTGAATTTTGACTTGGCTGCAGTGATGGAGTGGAAATACGACATATTAAACTCCATGCTCTTGCATGCCATTGTTACTGTGGGGCTACGTCGATGCAGTGGATAGACAACATACTGCCTCAGATGGTGCCAAGGCTTGCATTTCGATGTGGGGCCACGGTGGTTCAGTAGATAGATGTCATGTCAAACTCCATGCTCTTGCATTCCATTGCGACTCTGGGACTGCGGTGGATAGACAACATACTGCCTGGGGCTGTGGGCCTGCAGTGGTGCAGTCAATAGAGATCACATAGCCCCAGGCGAGCTACCTTTGTCGATGCCAATACCCCATCACATCGCCTCAGGCTGTGCGTGACTCCCTACAACGAATCCGCACTACATTGCCCCAGGCAGTGCGTAATTGTTCAATTTTTTTTTTAATTTTACTACATCACCCAGGCAGTGTGCTTCACCCGCAACTCCCTACAAAGCCGACTCATAACATTGTAGGTGGTTCGTGATCTAAAAAAAAAATTAGTAAAATTTTTTTTGCTAATTGTACCAGGCAGTGCGCAGCAGCCCACCCTTTTTTTTTTCCTTTCAAGGACTCCACGAAAAATTATTTTTGCATATGATGTATGCTCATGAAAGCTGTTCAGTATCGAAAGTGGCCATGTTGACATCCAGTATCATATTATTCATACACAAACAGCACACACACACATGCACACTTCCAGAACTATGTGGCCGACCATAAAACCTGGCCCCCCGATCGCTCATGTCTTACTTAAGTATCGAGGTTTAACTATTTACTTATCAGTTCATTGTAGATCGCTCCACAGACCACCATGCTTCCTGTCTTCATCAGTGATGTTGACGACGATGAAACTAAAATCTGCAGATAGCATCATGGCAAGCTACTACCTAGCACCGCACGAGGTATCATAGCGGGCCCGAGCAACTGTGACAAAACGTGTGTGCTTCTCAGCCTTCAGGAGGAACCCAATGATCTTCGGTTCGAGAACATTTGCCTATACTCGAACCTACTACAACAGCCAAAATACTTACAGCTAATGCAAGTACTACAAACCACGGACGGACTTCGTTATTTTACCTTGCAATGATGCAATTAAAGATGTGGAAGGACCACCGTTCAGCAACACGAATGCATTGTCTACCAAGATGGAGGCCTAGCTTCACAAATTATCTGAAGATGAGCTGAAACTGAATGTTTTAGGTGGCAATATTTTAGCCGTGGAGAAGAAAATCGGTGATGTAGGAGAGCAAGTTGGCTCGAGAGTTCTAGCAGACCTCGCCGCTAAACTAGACTGTCACCGTAATGTCAATACTGCGAGTGACATAGTGCTGGCCTCAATAGGTAAGAAGCTGAATTCGAACCTCGATACCATGGAAGGATGTCTGTTCGTCAACACAAATGTACTGTCTACCAACATTTAAGCCCAGCTTAGCAAATTACCCGAAGATGTACAGAAACTCATCACTTTAGGCGGTAAGATTTTAGCTATGGAGAAGAAAATTGACGCTGTGGGAGAGCAAGTTGGCGCCCGAGTTTTTGCCGGTCTCACTGCTAAACTAGACAGTCACCTTAATGTCAAGTCTGCAAGTAATGATGTGCGAACCTCAATAAGATAGATGTTGGAATCGAACTTCAACGCCATCGGTACAATGTCTGCTACAGTTAATACCCGTTTTCATATTTTGACTGCTGATGTGCGAAGCATGTTGGGAAGCAAGCTTCCCACCTTAGAGGCGCAGATCCTTGAAATTGGGAAAATTTTCAAACCGCAGTCCTACAGCATTTCAATACATTTGAGGATAACATTGTCAATCTGATTGCGCATAGAGTCATTGTCATATAGATATAGTATGAACATTGAACTAATAACTTTAGTATAATGTCTTCTGCCATCGGGGATTTACATCGTGTCATTACAAGTGTGCGTTATAAGTATCTACTGGCCAAGCAAGCTCGTATAGAGCGTGAAGACGTATTGTAAGAGGCCTTCTGCCCGCTCACATCCTGGCTGGATGAACTTTACAGAGGCAAACTGTTCCCCCTGTCGGTAACGTGAAGACCAACTCGGACGTCGAACTCAAGCCACTCCCGGAGGACGATGATGATGTTTCTTTAGCTGAATGGAAACGTAAAAAGGACAGTTCTCACTTATGCTAGGCCAATGTTCGTAATTATCTCTCTTCGTACAAGATGCGATTTAATGATGGGATGTATGGTGTTTATATATGGAGTACGAAATGGTATGTGATGAATAAGTAATTTTTTTCTACCCGATGATAATATACACATTGACAATGACGCAACACTGGCGTCTCCGGAGCTCGACGAACTACTATTTAAACGTCGTCCAGGCGGGCTCAAGTGTGAGATACTTCACCAATACAAGCGATTACTTAGCCTAACAAGTGCCTATTTAACTGATAACGACATAATTGCCAACACGTGTAAGGATGAGTCACACCCGAAATTCGACAATGTTGGCAAGCCGTTTCCAGACATAGGCCTATCTAGCGGCTCGGGACTGGCTTCGGAGCTTGATGGGAGCAGTCAGCTCCAGTATGTGTTCTGGGACGATGAGAATGAGCTTGTATCACGTCTTTGACTACTCGTCGCATCTCAACAGGCCAGAAATCATTCACACATGAATGAGATTGTGATTATCGTGGAATAAATGCATGAAGGCGGATGGGTGTACTGGAAATGTCGCGTGCGCAGAAAGTAGCTGAACTCCACCGACCAGCACAAAGAAATTATCGTACAAAAATAGAAGTCGTCTTTGGACTTCGAGATTTGTATCTAGCTGACTTTGTGGAAATGATTCCGCATACCTCTGTTAATAAAGGCTATAGAAAGATGTTAACTGTAATCAATTGTTTTAGCAAATATTCGTGGGCTGTCCTCGTTCGCCGGGAAAGCGGGATTGACGTTGCTAGCGCAATGATGATCGTTTTACAATATAATGGGCCGCCGAAAATTATGAAGACTGATTTAGATAGAGAATTCTACAATGCGATCTTCCATTCCCTAATGGATGTGAATAAAATGAATCACTACAGTACACATGGTGATAAGGAAGCCTCCATTGTCGAAATATTTAAATTGCACTAAAGATGGTTATGTGGCATGATTTCTCGGTGCGAGATGGTTACATTTGGCTAGATATTCTGCCTCGTATAATCCAACTGCATTGGTAGAGTAAATATGACTATCCATATGCGTCTGGTAGATGTAAAGGATGATTCTTTGCTGGGGACTGTTTACAAAAATGTACATGACCAGCGGGTTAAATGCTATGTATATGACTGAATTATTACTGTGGATGGAGAGAGAGAGGGCCCCTCTTCCACATTTATGAAATCTCGACTACGTGCATGGTCTTACCATTGCCAATATCCCAGATGAGAGCATAGCTAATCTGAACTGTAGCAGCATTAAGGTTAGTCATATATTCATCGGCAATAAATTGAAAGTATCGCGAAGGCAGTCTGATGCGAAACTTTGCATGTAGCAGGCACGACACACACTTGCCATAAGTTGTCTCTGCCCTCTGGAAATCTGATGTGACATACAGCTTCCCAGCGACGAGGTCTGTCAGCTGCCTATACTGCGCGCTACCTTTCAGCTTCGCAATAAGGACATCCATGGCGATAACCTATAGTAGTAGTACTGTGGTTCCCCTCCTCGAAGGGTTCCTTTTTATAATGACTGCGAGGTCTGTCAGCTGCCTATACTGCGCGCTACCTTTCAGCTTCGCAATAAGGACATCCATGGCGATAACCTATAGTAGTAGTACTGTGGTTCCCCTCCTCGAAGGGTTCCTTTTTATAATGACTGATGTTCGAAAATATTATCCCTCCCCTTCTCCATGGTGGATCCACAGCCTTAACAAAAGTGCGTTCAAGCATGGACAGACTCAGTCTTGTCTGCATGAAGCACACATCTGTTCGATGTTTTTTATGTATCGCACTCTCAACTTTCTAAACAAAGGACAGTGATACTATCTTTGTAGATAACAGAGTTTTATTTTCATTGTGCAATTAATACCTAACTATCTCTTCCGCTCCAGCCCGACAACGAAGCCTAAGCCATCCTCGTTTAACATTGAGACAAGTACATCTCGCACTTTATCGTACTCTAAATTATGCTCCCCCCAATTGAATTGGTGATAATCTTTCTCTAGCCATTTATTTGTTCTCTTAATTTCATTTCGAGCGCGTGCCATGGAAACGGGGGTAGGAATGTACTTGTTTCTATATGGCCGTCAACATAAGCTACACAGATATGTTTAATAATGAAACCATTCTGTGACGTGCATCCCTGAAAGTTCAAGTACATTGTGACGGTCAGTTGGTGAATGGACTATAGTTGTAACACAACAACGGCAACCTTCTTCACTGTAGAGCAGCTCGAGTTGGTGACTCGCAAAAGGCACATTCCCCTACGATTATGCCGAGCCACGGTTGCCAGCATTCGAAGACTTCATCAATCAGCTCACCAAAGGGAACATCAATGCTGCAGACCATCAGCACATGCAAAAGGTGTGGACCGTGTTCGACTACCGCACCCTCCAGGACTATGCGGAGCTCTACCTGAAGACGGATGTCTTGATTCTGTGCGACGTCTTCGAGAATTTCGGCGTGCTCTGTCTAAACACATTTAGACTTGACTGCGTACGATATGAAAGTGCTCCTGGTTTCTCTTTTGATACGATGTTGTGCAAGACACAGGTGTAGTTGGAGCTTGTCACCGACTACGACATCCACCAGTTTATTGAGGCTGGTATATGGGAAGGGGTGGCCCAATGCATCAAACGACATGTGTTGGCGAACAACAACCATATTTCTGACACTTATGATGCCAGCATATGTCGGTGCCAATAATTTATACGGGTGAGCAATGTCCCTACTGCTACCATATGGCAGTTTTTTAGAATGTACTACCACGGACATTGATTTCATGTCCGTGCCGGACGACGGAGATGTCGGCTACATACAGGAGGTAGATGTATATTACCCTAACACTATCCAGGGGGAACATAGAGATGTTCCTTTCCTGCCAGATAACGAGTGTCCCCCAGGTTCAAACAATCGAAACTCATGACGACTCTGGAGAGCAAGACACATTACATTGTACACTGTGTCAATCTGAAGCAGGCATTGGGTCATGGGTTGTGGCTGAAGACAATTCGCAGTGTCCTTCAATTCCAGCAGAAGGCATGGCAAAAGCCATATATTGACATGAATACATTGAAACATGAGGTAGCCACCAATACCTTCGAGAAGGACTTTTTTTTTAAATTAATGAATAATGCTACGTATGGCAAGCTTGTGGAAAATATGCGTAAATGCCAGCGTATGGAACTCGTATGGAGAGAAGTTTGGGCGAAAAAGCTAATAGCAAAACCGTCATTCAAATACAGGACCATTTACGATGAATCAATATCCCTCGTCAAATTATGCCACAAGAACATAACGTTTGACAAGCCATGTACACTGGCTTTGCTGTACTTGACCTGTCGAAAAGTCTCATGTATATATTTTATTACGATGTGATGAGAGTGCGGTACAGCGGTAGTGTGATTTTCGTGTATACTGACACCGATTCCTGCATAATGGAGATCACCTGCCCCGACTTCTACAGCGACCTTGCCTCAGACCCGAAACTCATGTCTGAGTTCGACACTAGTGCCTACCCTCTAACTCATCCCTGCTACTCACCTACAAATGCCAAGGTCATTGGTAAATTTAGGAATGAGTGCGGAGGTAATGATATGGTTGAGTTTGTCTACCAAATGCCGAAACTGTATGCATACTGCTGCCCGGATATGGTAGTAAAGTGGATGAAGCGTATACAAAAGAGTGTTGTAGAGAAGATAATAACACCTGAGGATTATCGGCATATCCTTTTGGCCAATGAGAGAGCAGGTTAGTAGTAATAGGTCGTACCACCACGAAGTATATACTGAGCATACCAACAAATTAGCTCTTTCGTGGATGGATGACATGCAGAACGTCCTTGATGATGTCATATATACCATCCCCTATGGCTATCATACCTAAAAAAACAGCTCTGGGTCAGGCACACAATGTTATATATGTATGTTAGCAGAGAAAGTGTTTTGTTTCTAGCAGTGTACTAGAGCATGGGTCTCGTATTTCTCTTGTCAGGAATATTGTTGAAGGAGTTGATGGCCATATAAGTATATCGATTAGCATTCTGTAGCACGTGCAATAGGCATGCAAGAGACATAGTCTTCTTGCCAGGTATGCTGACTGGTAGTGTAGCGTAGCTCTTTCCTATCTTGTCAGGTAGGTTATCAGTATTTCCCTGCAGTATACTAAAACACATGCAAGAGTAGTTGTCTTGTCAGGTATACTACTGTTGGTCTGTGCAGTCTGTTCTAGCATATTGTAGCACATGCAAGAAGCAGGCATGCGTATGTTTACTAGCATATTGTACCACATGCAAGAGTCATATTTATTTTGTCAGACATGTGTATAGTATATCTTGTTTTTTCATCGCACTGTTTTAGGCGATCCACACTATAGAGTCCTTCTCTCTTCAATTCTCTTTCCTGTTGCTATAACAATCATCTGTTCGCTTTGTTTTCTTCAAGATGCTTCGTTGTAAGCCGCCTGTACACTATATCGGTGACGTTACCAAGGACATATAAATAGCATCATATGAATAGTGTACTGCCTGGTCCCAAGTCCGGTACCCGTCCACATGCTTGTATCATGTGGACAGTAAGTGTGAGTACGGCGAAGAAACTGCCAGGTGCACGTAAGTGATGTGTGTGAGTGTGCATGTGCATATGTAAGTGTGCGCTATGTGGAAATGATTTTTTTTGGATACTGGCTGTCAACATGGCCACCATCGATACTGACCGGTTATCGTGAGTGTACAGCATATGTAAAAATAATTTCCAGGGGAATCGTTGTAGGGGGATGAGGGGGCGCTGCGCACCGTATGGGGCGATGTAACAAAAACATTTTTTAATCATTTTTTTGAAAAATTACGAACCATCTAGGGCAATGTAATGGCGCGGCGTTGTAGGTAGCTGTGAGTGAAGTACACTGTCTGGGGCGATGTAGGAAAAGTAATAACATTTTTGAACAATTACGAACCTCCTGGGGCAACGCAGTAGTGATTCGTTGTACGGAGCCACGCACAGACTGGGGCGATGTGATGGTGTCGCGGTGTCAACGAAGGGAGCTCGCCTGGGGCTGTGTTATCTCTATCCACTACACCACCACAGCCCCACGGCCACAGGCGGTATGTTGTCTATCCACTGCAACACCGCAGCCCCATGGCCCCCGGCAGTATGTTGTCTATCCACTGCAGCCCAAAATACGCTTTGGAATACAAGAGCATGGAGTTTTACATGACATCTATCTACTGCACCACCGCAGCCCTCCATCGAAATGCAAGCCCCCGCACCGCCTGATGCAGTGTGTTGTCTATCCACTCCACCACCACAGCCCCACAGTCGCAATGCAATGGGAGAAAATGGAGTTTGACATGTGGTCTATCCACTTCATCACCACGGCCCCATCGAAATGCAAGCCCATACACCACCTGAGGCAATGTGTTGTCTATCCACTGCAACACCACAGCCCCACAGTCGCAATGCAATGGAAGAGCATGGAGTTTGACAAGTCGTCTATCCACTTCATCACCACGGCCCCATCAAAATGCAAGCACATGCACTACCTGAGGCAGTGTGTTGTCTATTCACTGCACCACCACACAGCCTGGGGCGATGTAATCGGGATTCAGTGATGGGAGCCACGCAAGCCTGGGCAGTTGTGCATAGCCTGGGGGGATTTAATGGCGATTCGTGGTAGCGAGCCCACCTGAGGAACCAGGGAGTCGTCTCTCTGCTAAACCACCGGGACCACCTGCCATTGAAATGGAATGCCAGAGCGTGAAATTTGCCATGTCGTCTATCCACTGCACCACCTCATCACCGCTGCCCCCTGAGCCTATGAAGAAAAAACAAAATGGTCGCCATTAAAAGTTTAAAAAAAAATTTAGAAAAAAAAATTAAATTAAAAAAAAACCTTGAAATAAAAAAAAATTAAAAACAAATTGGTCACCATCAAAATGGGATACAATAGCATGATGTTTACATACTAACTGACCAAATTACCGCCGTCGAAATGGAATGCAAGAGCAGAAAATTTTTCAAAATTTTCCAAAATTTTCCAAATTTTTGAAAATGGCTCCCGGGCTCCGAATCCCCAATCCCTGTTTTTGAACATACCAGTTCTAACTACTGTGGTCTGGCCCTCTCCCATCCGATTAATTTATGAGTGAGTGAGTGAGTGAGTCAGTGAGTGATTAGAATGGTTTGTGCAGCTCTTAACTTCGAGTTAATAAGAGCCGATGAAGGTGAAACTAGGTGAGTATGAAGCAGCACAGGAATGAAGGGGCGGCGGAAATGGGGGATCCCGAGAAACCCCGCCCACCAGTGGCATCGTCCGGCACGATTCCCACATGCGAAAATGAAGGGGTGACCCCGCCGGGAATCTGACCCGGTTCACCAAGGTTGCAGACGAGTAGTTTAACCACTACACCACCGCGGCCCCAATTATACTATAACTAAGATCATGCATTGATGGATGCATGCAGGAAGTGTGGCTAAGGAAGGATGAGAGGAGGAAGTAAGCGTAGCTGTAATTGGCTCGCCTGTGTGATGCTGAAAAGGTCCTTGGTGAGCAACCAATCAGCGACTCGCCCTGCCAGCGGCACCACTACACACGTGGCCATGTTTGGCACCGCTGCCAAAACACCGGCCTTGTTCACGTCGAACGACAGCACATCTGCACATACATAAATATACACGCTGATTTACGTACTGCTCACAACTTATAGTGTATTCACGGTTTTTTCACTTTTTTTTAATCAAACCTTTGAAAATGCAACGCACGTATGTATGTTTAATTGTTTCCTAAATATGCCGCATATCACAAGGGTATTATTCTTCTGTTAACAAAAAAGATACATGTTTTTTAGTTTAACTGAACTTTTATTAATGTTTTGTTTACAAATTATATTTAATTTATAAGTAATATGGTAAAACAGGGAGAAAATTAGTGTGTTGGTAATGCCTAGTAAGAAATAGTTCTTATGCAAAATGTTACCATACTGAGTGCGCATAAATGTGGTGCGTTGTCCTTTTGATGTAATTATCCAAACACTTAGTTAAGCATAGTTTAATTGAGGCGGAAGAATATCCTGGAAGTAGAACATAAGCAGGGTTTCAGAAAATTTGTAAGTAATCGTAAATTGACTATACACGTCGTGCAACGTACGCTAACATGCCAGAAGGCATGGGATAGCAGTATGTTAATATAACAGTCGGTGACATCACCGTGCCACAGAGTATTTAAGAGGAGTACACAGATGCGCGTCCAAGATCAAGAAACGAGGGAGCAATATGGGCGACACTAGCATGCAAGCCTAGTACCTCATCGCCCCTACGAGCAAGGCGTGCAGTGTTACTGTCGTGCTTCTGTACTGTGCAAATTAGATCTGTAGAAATGGGATTTTATTACACGCGATGAAAGCCCACAGATTAACTACGTCCATATGTTTGTACTTTTCTCTTGCTGCTGAAGCAAACTGCGTTGGCAATCTTTAAGAACGCGATATTTAACCATATTCACGGATTATTTTCTCCTTGAATATACCTTATAGGATAATAGTGGAACATATGAGCATAGATAATTATATTTTACCTTTTGTGCAAAAATATTCACTGGCGATTGTGAAAATTGCAACCACCAGAAATAATGGCTCGAATGAATCCAAACTCGGAGGTTGTGTAGAACAGTGTACCAGCAATAAGTGATTACGACTGCAGAGAGATGGCGAACACGTAGGCCCAGCAGCGCCCTCTCCTGTGAGACCAGAAAGGTCAGTGTTACACCAAGTTTAGTAAATTAAGAGAAAGCAAGTGCCAGTATGCCTCGTTGACGGCAAAGGGCGCCAATCAGCTTATGAGTGAGTTTGAACAGGACCGAATTTTATGTCTCTGGGACACGTCATACCGTGATATTGCGGCTTGTACAAGAAATGCTGCTACGACTGTGATGCGTGTGTGAAACCAGTGGGTAGAAGAGGGTCATACGCAGCTACGAGTGGGTAATGGACCATTCACTGTGACGACAGCACAGTATGACCACCATCTTGCCTGCATGGTCGTAACGGACCATACGGCCTCGTCCACAGTGTTGGATCAGCACTGGAGCACTGCAACAGGCGTGGACCTGTCTGCTTCGACGCCGTCTGCTGTGGCCTGGTCTGGTGGCACGAATGCCATTACGTTGGCTTCTATTGTCCAGAAACCACAAACGACTCAGACTGCATTGGGCATGTGAACGCCACAGCTGATGTGCTGAGTGACAAAATGTAGTTTTTTTTCGCCGAGTCCCGCTTCAACCTTTCGTACAGTGATGACCGCATATGTGTTAGACGTTATCGTGGTGACCACAATCTAGCAGCCTGCATTCTGGAGCAGCATAGCGGACAAACGCCAAGTGTGATGTTTTGCGGCGCCATTGGATACAGCATGCGACCTGGACTTCTACATTTTGAGGGCAATCTGAACAGCAAGCGCTACATAAGGGAGGTTTTAGTGCCCGAGTACTGCCCCTTCTTCAGTCAACTCCACATACCACCTTAAATCAGGATTATCCCCGGCCACATGTGACTAGAAATATGCAAGCCTTCTTCAGATTTTCAATGAAAGACAGGTACCACTACTTCCCCGGCCTGCACATTCACCCATCGAACATGTCTGGATATGGCCGATCGGTGACTTGTTCGTCACGGTCCTTCAGCAACCACTCTTGATGCTTTGTGGACTCGCATACAAACCGTGTGAAGTGAGATTCCCTAGGAACATATCCAGTCGTCTTTGATCCCATGCCACAAAGTTAAGGGGTTTCTGATTGCAACACATGGGGGCTTAACACGATACTCAAGGACAGAGATCATTTACAGTTTCGTAATTCTGATCAAATGTGTGTTGTTACGTACTTAATCGGTGGTATAAAATTCATTTCAATCCATTCTTTGTGTTGAATTTTTCATAAACATTAGTGTATTTCCAAAACACACGCTTACCGAGATACAACTTCACAGCAAATATATCACTGGGGACTCATCTAAAGACTACAGAGGTGAAATTGCCGCTTATTCTGTGAACTTCAGCAGCACTTGCCAGCAATATGGCGCCACTAGCTAGCGACAGGTCGGAACACCGTTCGCCAATCAGCGCCTGGTAACTTACTTGCAAAATTTGTCTAACAGTCTAGTTTATACGTTTCATACACCATACATTTATACCGAATATATTCCAGTGATTTATAATAAAGTGTCACTTAGGTGCTTCTTCCATGGAAAGCTAGTAGTGTGTTTATCTACCTTTCGGCACATGGCATCTAGCATGTCAGATCCGGATCCATCCGCCATCTTGTTAGACGTCACAGGTGTGGCCGGCGATCATGTTGTGATGTCATGGTGGCCATATTTGTTACCCCTGTCCCATAACCAACATAAGCACACTACTGCTTTTCCATGGAAGAAACACTTATCTGACACTCTGCTGCAAATCGCTGAGATAGATTCGGTATAATTGTATGGTTTATGAAACATATAAAGTAAGCTGTTAAGCAAATGATATAGACTGAGAAATGGAACATATTTCGAATGCCAACCTGGGCATTGTATAATTATTAACGATCCTGGTATGTGATTTTCTGTCTGTTTATACGCTTATACGCACCTAATATATTCATTCAACCAATATTCATCGTTTAGGCATGGCGTAGAACCACCAGTTCAAGAACCGAAATCATAAAAATATTAATTTTGTATTAGACAAAAATTTTGCAGTTTTTCCCTATGATGGGAGGAATGTGTAATGAGGGCGAAATGAGAGTTTTAGGACAATAATTCTGGAGTCGGGATGAAATAAGAGGTTGGCCATTTTATTAATGACTCGAGTTTCGAATCATTTTTAAAGAACTTTGTACACGATATTTTGTCTGTTTATGTTCTTATACACATATAATATACACATTAAACATTATCAATGGGTTAAGCATGATGCAGTAGTGCTCAGTTCGAAATCCGAAATCATAAAAATATATCAATTTTCTATCGGACTTAGAAAAATATCTGATGTTGTTACCCAGTGATGGGAGACTGCTTTAGGAATGAATAATAAATGGGAAATGCAAGTTTTAAGCATCGGATGTAAGAATCAGGGTACATTTCTACTAGTGACTCGAGATTTGGAAACATATTTATCGTTGTTATTACATTAATTGTTCACTGTTTAGTATTCATCCATAATTTATACAGAGTTTTAAGCAATCTCCACAGGCGATGTATAGTGTAGGGGACCTGAAACTATTAGAAAATAATTTTCTTTTGGACTTACAAAAAATTTGGAAATTTCGCCCAGTGATTGCAGGAATTTATAATAAAGGCGAAATGTATGGGAATTATGGAGTTGACATGAAATATGAGGTTTGCAATTTTATTAATAGTGTAAGTTTTATAAGATTATAAGTGCAATTCGTGTACTGTTTATTATCCATGCGCAACTCGTAGAAAATTTTAAACAACCTGTAACTGTTAAGTATGGCGTACGGATCCGAGTTCGAAGCTCGAAACTGTTTTTAAAAATTAAATTTTTTCTAGGTCTTAGAAAATATTGGACGGTGTTTTCCGGGTAATGGAAGAACGTATATACAGAGCTGCGATGCATGCTGATACCTTTAGCTGTTTGTCAGACGTTGGGAAGTTAACATCGAATTGGAAGCTTTCTCTCGCTACACGACGAAAATGAATTGCGACTACGAAGGCATACATATCCCTGACCAACCTCAACGATCATGGTCCGCGACCTGCATCATCGCTACCTGATTGTCGTCAGTCTCGATTCTACGACAGAGTTTTCACCTGTGGTCAAAATGCTCGGTGATATGAGAGAACCGCCTGTACGAGGAGTCCTTTTCGCATGAGGAAACATATTATGAGGTTGGTCCATTGCAGTTTATGCAATACGATACATTGAAAGAAAACATCAATAACTGCAAGGATGAAGAAGATGGCGAATTTCTCGATGGACTGGCAAGCCCTTCTACCACATTTGCAACAACAAGCGACATGAAGAAGGTGGAAGATGCTGAGAACACTGACTACCTATTTCCTGAAGATCCGAATGAACTTGTTGAAAGACTCAGACATTTTATTGGCCTGCAAAATAGAGGTAACCTCTCAATCACATAGTTGATATATCTTAAATCATTAGGTAACTGAAGGAGAGGGGTTATATCGCATGACGTGATGAAATTGTTCCTTGTGAAATTATAATGTTTGAAATACGGATATTTAATTTATAAAATAATTGCATTTAAATTTTATTAGTTTTTTGTATCCTTTTATCCCTCACAAACTTAAAGTTGTGCTATTAGCACTAAACTATTAAGTTAATGATCCGCATACATAATATTAACAGAGATTTTAAGTGAAAAAATGCATGGATAATGGACTGCATAAAAGTGTTAATTCAGTCAAACTGTAGAAATTATGGAGATGGTGAATGAATGTAATTTTTACATATATCGTGGAAGGGGGGGATTAGCACCGAAGGATTGATTACAGGAATGAACGAGGGATTGTCTTTGATCGGAGGGTTTTTGAGGTTGGGTGCATATTAGTGCGCAGGATTATTAAGGTTTAGTGCGGAATAGTGCGGAGGATTGTTGAGGATTGGCATGGGTCAACATCTCTCTACAGGTGTTTCGTACACTTGTGATATAGATGCAGCGACGAGTTGCTGCACTTCGCCGAGCTATAGAAGGGCTTACACGATACTAGGCCCGTTTGAGGTGACTTTTGGCATGCCAGTGTACTTCATAGCGTCGCTTGTTAGGGCATTCAAGAGCATTAGCTTCACCAAGATGTTTGCCGAGGAGGAGCGTAGGAATCATAATAAATGTACTTAAGAGAGGAGTGGAGAGATTTGGACGGCTCTTCACATTCAGGTCTTGAGAGCTGATGAGGGTGAAACAAGGTGTGTACGGAGCAGCACTGAAAAGCAAGGGTGGCGGAAACGGGAGATCGCCGAGAAAATCTGCCCACCAGCTGCATCGTCCAGCACGATTCCCACATGCGAAAACCCGTGAGCGACCCCGCCGGGAATCGAACGCGGTTCAGCTATGTGTGAGGCGACTAGTTTGACAACTACACTACCGCGACCCATAAATGTCCTAAAGAGGAGTGTGAGATTTACAACTAGCATTTAGGCAAAAAAGATTCAACGAATATCTGTGACGTGTCATGTGAATAAAAAAGCTTGTCTTGTCTTAAACAGCGTACACTATAATATAAAATACAAAAGCCAAACTGTTAACAAACTAAAATTAAGCAGAAACAGGAAGAAGTAATTTATACCTCCCAGCAGGGACTTGCATTTTTGACTTGCATTGTTAATAAGCGAGTTATTTGGTATAAAATTATTTTGCTTAGTTACGAGGCTGATTACGTTAATTAGTTATTTATTAACGATTGCAGTGATGGATCCCTCCCGTGTAATAGCATAATAACGAGTTTCTAGAGGAGGGTAAGTGCCCCTTTCCCCTTTTTACCGGGGCCGCGGTGGCTGAGTGGTTAGAATGCTCGCCTGCTACCAAGGTGAACCGGGTTCAATCCCCCGCCGGTTCACTCCAGATTTTCACAAGTGGCCGCTGGTCGGCGGGTTTTCTCGGAGTTCTCCCGTTTACCCCACCCTTTCATTTCGGCGCTGCTCCATCCTCCCCTCACAAAACCCTCATCGGCTCTCAAGACCTCGATGTTAAGAACCGCCCTAATCTCTTCACTCACTCTTCACCTCTTTTGCCATATCCTGCCGAGGCCCATGTTCGAGAGTCTAGAAAATGTTTGCAGCTAGTTGCATATTCTGAATTGAAAATTTGAAAAAAGTTGCTATACATATATGCATTCATTTCCGCGTGCGTTCTGACTGGAATATACAACGCGAAGTTGGTAGCGAATGAAATATGTAGTTCCTGGTTTTGTCTGCGTGATGTTTATATTTGAGGGCCTTAAATCACATAAGATTAGGATCTGACAAAAAATCGATACATTTATTTTCTTCATTATTTCGAAGATTCCCTTGATCGATGCGCGAATAAAGTGAATGGCACCATGGCAGTGCTGATTGTAAGTGAAGCGGAAATATACAAAATGGGAAGTAAAATAGATCCTAAGCATGGCTTTTAAAAGTGGTCGATTTATCGTGAACAGCCGACTGTTCACGTTAAAGTAAGCACTTTTGAAGCAAACGTTTGCAAAATAATCACTTTTCATAACTCCATATAAGTCCATCACACACGGCAGACCTGCAGGCTCCTAGTTCAGTTGGTTGCGAGTTTATGGAACAGTTTTTAAGAGAGCGGACGTACATTCTATACATTTGTTGTTTGCTCGTTTACGCGTACCTCAGCAAGTAAATGACCTTGGAATACGAATTTTTGTCATAAAATATAAAAAACAATTATCCGTCCCGTACAGTATTGTTTTTATAATACTGCGTCTATTCTAAAAGAAAAAAAAATGTGAAAATGGTTTTAAAAAATCGCATGTTTAGAGTTTTCCTGCGTAGTTTTCTTAATGCGTAGGAGGAAAGTAAAACTTTGCGGTCGTAGTTTGATCTATGGACTTTGATCGCGTGTAATAAGACCCCGCTGTTACAGATGTCATTTGCAGAGGAGAGCGTAACAGCGGAAGTATTGCAGGTAGGTTCAGAGTCTTGCGTGTAAGAGCGACGGGGCGCTGGTCGCGTGTGTTACTGCCGCCCTTATCGACGCGCCTCGAATACGAAGGAGAAAACAATCTCGGCTCCATATACTCTTAACACTTGAAATTGTATGGAGGTTGTAAAGTTTAAATGTATATCCATTGAAGTTAGGTTTGCTTGTGTTACACACATCAGAGTATACATTTTCGTATAATTTATATTTCTAACAGTCACATAATTTCATTTCGATGTCGCATGAATAAAGTGAACAGCCAATTTTTATTTTACATAAGGCAGAATTATATGAAATGAGAAGTGAAAGTAGACCCTTGACAACGCTTTCAGACGTACTCAGCTAAAACCATAAATGGCACGTTCAATAATGTCATATAATTTGTAGTATTGCATTTTCTTTAACGTTCTGATACAGAATAATTGTCGGAAAAAAGAATAACAGTGAAGGACAATTACTCTTCAAATACGAATGAAAAGAGAAATGCAAAAGTTTTTTTTTTTTGCTAATACCAAAACTTAACAAATCTAATGCGTTAGCATACCACCTCAAAGATAATTGTCCATGTTATTAGAATGTTATGAAGATAATTTCTTATAAACGTATGATGGGGTTCGCCCGTATTTTGATTTCAACTTTCTAAGATTTATTTTACGTCGAAACAGCGCTGTTTTACTAAGAGCCAAATTACGAACAAATCGCTGCAAGCCGCTCCTGTGACTTCAAGAAACATTGTAATTAGCAGAAAGAAACTTTGTGTTAACATTACATCAAACCCTCCGATTTACGCCAACAAACATGATAAATGTTAATTTTTTATGTAATAAGTCTTTTTATAAAGAGATTGTCTATACCATGTAATGTAACCATAAAATATCCTCGCAATCTAGAATTAAATATGTTGGTTTTGTAACACACACTTCAGACGAGGGCTGTTGAGTGTTCAAGAAGTATGCACATTAGAAACACCATTTAAGAGTAACCCAAAATAGCCAAAAAGAAAATTTCAAACTGCTGTACTTCAAAATATACGCATCAGATACAAACAAAATAACTCAAGAGCCCTGCATTGAACCTTCCTACAGACTTCCCACCTATAAAATATTATGCTCACCGCTGAAAGTGCCATAGGTGAATGCAGATAGACGAGAACTCTGCACGCCAATTCAGAGTGTTGCACTTAGTGGCGATAGCGCACTTGATTCGCGTGGCAGAGTCGCCCTTATCGCTACCGCGCTTCTCGGCGTCAAACGCTAGGTAGCCGATATTACACGATACCTGCTGCTGTACTTGGTCTTGTACAAGGCCTTTACTATGAGGGTCGTGACTTTACCACTGTACTGCCACTTCATACGCAGATTTCCGTCATTAAGTAACATCAAGATGGAGGCGTTTTTTTTTTGTTTCTTTATAAACTTGTTTCAACTAGTAGCCACGGGGAGCGCCCTACGCTCTGAAACTGCGATGTGATTGGCCAGGTACGAAACCTGGTATGTAGCCTGCCACGAAACATAGGAATTGTCCTATTACCAAACCTGGTATGAAATATGGACGTACAAGGCAGGAAATGCTATGACGAGTGGCGTACCAGCTGGGAATATGGCCGCCATGGCGGACCTAGCACTAGCTTGTACGGAATCTGGTATCACGTGCGCCTCGAATGCTGTGCGCTCAGATTCACCCTCTGCGGATCCCAGCCGGGCATGTGTATAACGTGGCGGACGCTGACAATGTTAGAGTGTTCCCGCTTACCCCTCATATTGCAATACGCCGCCTCTGCAGCGGACACCTGTATATTCTTCTACGGCACTGCCGTCCTCTAAACACAACTGTGTTGCCGCAGCATTTCAGGTGGCAACTGCGTGCACGTTATTATTATGTTTTGCTTTTTAAAGGCTATGATTAGCCAGCAATGCTATACTATACATTTTTCACAAGCCATTGAATAAAAAATACTACTCCACCGTTAATGCATAGTCCCATCTAATAATCAAAATTCGTTTGCGGAAAACACAAATATAATAGTAAACTAATAACGAAACAAAAAAATACAAGCTTGTTCAAAAGTGCTGTCGTAATAAAAGTTAAGATGTGATTATAATTATAATTTTTCCGCCATTTGGAGATAGTCATATGTGAAAAATAAGAATACGAACCTATAAGATATGACAACCTTAATTCAATTTGTATAACGTGCGGGTTTTTAAAACATTTCCTTTCGTTCTGATGCGTTATTTTGTATTAATTTTAATTGTTTTAATTTGATTTATCCATTTGAACCAGGTAGGTATTGGTGGTTGAAGTTGTTCTTAAGACTACATTAAGATTAATTTAATAAGATTAATTTAATAAGATTAATTTAATAGGCTACACAATCACCTCTTCCTTCCCCGATTGGCTTCTCAGCATAAATCGCTATCGCAGAAAACCCCGTTTGTGTATGTGTGTGTACACACGTGTGTATGGATGCACGTATGTGTGAATGCATATTGGTGTACGTATGTGTATATTATATATATGTATATATGTGCATGTGCATGTTTGTACATATATATGTGTTCATGTTTATGTATGTGTGTATGCGTGTACGTATGTATGCACTACGTATCTATGTATATGTATGCAGTTATTTTTAACTGTAACCAAATGCTGTACAGATATGAAACATACGAGCATCCATTAAGTGAACCAAACGACCGTCACGTCACATTTGAGCGTTATCCTTATGTACTAGCAGGTAACGTAATTTTACCTCTCATATATGTCGGTAGTTGCGTCACTAGGATGAAGAAGTTCCAGCTGCCAACGAAGACAGCGGCGAATACTGCCCACACAGGAAGTGACGTCACTATGGCACACCACGGGTATGTCCGCACCTGCGACATGCCATCTCATGTTTAAAAATTGCCACGTCGTATAGTCCATTCACGGTTATTTCACACTTTTCTGAAGCCCTGCTATAGTTCTACTTCCAGGATATTCCTCCGCCTCTTGTAAACAAAAGGAAATTCCACCGCAGGGACAACATACCGCATTCGTGCGCAGCAGAGAAATAATATTCTGTATTAGAGCAATTTTTGCTAGGCATTACCAACTTACCTACTTTCTGCCGATTTTATTCACAATAATTATAAATTTAAAATATTACTTAAATATAAAGTAAAAATAAAATATTTATTTAAATAAAAGCTAGGTAATTTTATGTTAGCATAAATATAAAACGTTAGCGATACATGGCATATGTTTAGGAAACTACCAAACACGTCATACATGAGGTGATTTTTCGAAGAGTTGATTTAAAAAGTGTGGAAAAACCGCGAATAGAATATAGGAATTATGTACAGTGATTCTCTGGCGGAAGTTACCTGCGCTACGTGATGGCGTACTCGTGACTTTATCTATTAAGCTTTTCCCTTACAGTCAATTCATGACTGCTTACAGAATTTTCTGAAGGCCTGGCAAATTTCCGCTTTTAGGATATTCCTCCGCCTAGGTCTAGAAAATTACACCAAACAGACAACGCACAACATTTCTTCAGACTCAGCTTAAAATTTTTGCATGAAAATACTTTTTAATAGGCATTTCTAAGACACCTATATGGTCTGTTTGTATCACATTAATAATCGATTAATTATTATAATTTATAGAAAAGATACAAGCAAAAATATAATTTAACCAAAGATTTTATATTTTTATATTAACCGAATGATAAAACGCTTGTAATATATGACGTATTTGCGAGAAAAACTAACACTTAATACATGGGGCGATTATTCAAATGTTAGATTCGAAAAGTGTGAAGATAACGTGAACAGGCAAAATTCATACTTATTTCAATTCTTAGCATCTACGTATGAAAAATGTAATGTTTTTTCTACTTAAGTGTATAATTGTTCCCCTTAATTAAGTATCGCATAATTAAAATCGCTGAAGCATAAAATTTCACGAAAAAAAAGTATTCATGAAAAAAGTTTCAAAATACGAATTGTGCCATTGCAATATTTCCTAACAATGTGAGCAGGGTATATAGATTTTTTTTTTTTTCACAGAGCGTTAGAAAATATTTAGGAATAAATAACGTTTTGGTAGTCATCTGGATACTCTGAGCATACAAATTTTCATGAAATGAGTGTATTTTTTCTGTTTATATGGCATTCTAAACTAAAATATTAAATGGCCACCATTTGAAAATAAGCCCCGGTTAGCCCCAAATGTAGGGTATATCTATTAATTTTTTCCAGAGAAATGAAATAAGGGCTTTTGTATTCAGTTTGTGCTAGATTGCAAAATCGCGTGAAAAAATTACTTCGAATAAGTGTATTTAATGTTCGCGACAGATAATATTACCAAGCCAAGTTTTGTTAAATTGGTCAAATAGTTAAGTATTGTTACAATTTTATGTTAAAATTAAATTGTAAATTTAATTATTTAGGGGAGACGTAGTACTCAGAGATAGAGTGAATTAAGTAAGTTTGCAATTTGTCGTATTTACATAATGTTAGTTACAACTCGTTAAATGAAATATACGCTAAGTCGGAGGAGTTCAGAGAAACAGTAAAAGTTGTATATGATTTAGTAGCCACATAACATAATTTGGTTCGGATGCTATTTAAATACGACGTCTTCACCTGAATCACGGCTCCGAAGGATGATGACAGTAGACGTATTACGGGGGTCGGTACACTCCATCACCTTGCGTCTTCATCTCGGCGACCAAGGACAAAGGACCGGGTCTGCCGCGCTTCCAAGTCTTAATATTGGGCGAGTGTTGACTAACACAAACTCCAAGTACTTAAGTCCCTATGTTAAGGGGGGTGGGGGGTCCTTGTGTTGAAGTTCAGGCACTGAGCTCATGTCCCAATTACCGCTCTTATGTTTGTGAGAATGCGATCGCCTGATTGCATGTTCGTAACAGTATGTTTGACATTCTAAACTAAAACATTCAAGTAGTCACCGTTGCGTCTTATGTATTGCGTTGTGCGAGGGGCGTCATTTCGGAAACACGTTTTGTGAGGTTAAGAGGGCTTCACGACAGGTATTTTCAAGAACACAAATGCAATTATGATCGCAATCTTTAAATGAAACTTGTTTCTGTATGAGTATAGGCTGCTCGCTGTTAATTCATCTTTTTTTAAAGCAAACTTAGACAAATCTACTGTCCCTTCTTACACATTGGTCAACAGTTACACTGACTGGCTTGCGCGCAGTTTACCTGGTGACGTTTGAGGGAAAGTAGTTCCATGTTTTAACGTTGAATTTAAATTGTTACCTAAGCATTTGTCACAAATGAAATGATTTTTGTTTACTTTCTGGTTTTCAAGGGATAAAGTTTAAAAAATAGCAAGTTTGTAACGTATTCTTTTTTAATAATTCCGCAGTTTCGGTTGAATGACTCGTGAATAAAGTGGTAACGCCCGTAAGTGTTGATTTTACATACGGCGGAGTGATACGCAATGTACATACAAGTAGATCTTAAGCAGGGCTTTGAAAATTACTCAGATTACCGTTAAAAACCGATTAACAGCAACGTAAGTAAAAAAATTTAAATTTCAACTTAAGGGCCGTGTAACATAAATTAACGCTGCAGACTGATAGCATTTCACAAGTTCATGGAAGCCAGTACAGGAACACGCAGAAGGAGCAATCCTACAGAACAGTTTTTATTAATTATGAGATAATATTTTAGCACAATGAAATATTTCTGCCGAATTACATATTATGCGAAATAGTTCACCAGTATAGCAAAATAATCGCTCACAAAGTTGGAAAGAAACCCGTTATCCCCAATTGTTCTTTTTTTAGTTTTTTTTTTCTATGTAGCAATACAAAAATCTTCAGAGTACAATTAACGTATTTGGATATAACATACGTCCTACCCCCTTTTATGTTTATGTTATAATTTGTGTATGAGAAATATAAAGTTCATAAATCTTATAACTGCGTTGACGCACGAATATGTTTACTGAAACTGTAATCATATTTAGAGTGTTAAAGATGGCATAAATGTTTAAATTATTCTAATCATTGTGGATGTTTACTATCTTTGTGAAAACTTTTAAAATGTTTATTTATTAATATCCTCTTAATTGTAGCTGGTGTTCCTCCAATCAGCTGCGTGTGGTTGCCTGACAGTGTCCACGTGTTTTTAAACGTGAGTGTACCGTCAATGTCGACACACACGCAACACCTGCCACATCACTTCAGACAGATACTGAATGACAAGTACAAAACGTCGTCAGTAATTTACGATGATGCAAGTGCGTCTCTTTTACTTTCCACCAGGAAAATAGGCACATCTTTACTAATGGCAAACTTGAATACTAACTTTCCTTGGTGTCAGCAGATGTGAATGGTAGACCGTATTTTGTATTTCCTTTGCCGTTAAACAGTAACTTATAGAATATTTTGCCTCCGGAGTCTTAAGGGTCATAAATATTGTTTCGTGAAGCCGCCATCAACGCGCAAATCTTTGTATGTTACAAAGCAGTGCAAGGTTTGTTGTTCAGTTTCGGAAAAGTTACGTATATGTTAGAGCAATAAAATGTACTCGTGTCTGAGATTAAACCTAGAAAAGTTAAAACACAAAAAAAAAAAAATTATGCTCATTTGCAATTATTTTTTATTCGTATAAGGTAACTGCTTAAACAAGTTTCATGTAATCGTTATAAATGAACGTAGTAATTGTTGTGGTTGTAGTACTAGTTTAAATACCACTTTGCGAAACACCTGTTGCATAATTCGCCTCAGTAATCAGCAATAACCATACATATTGCCTCTTACAGTACTACGAATGATTGCCATACCATCAAGCAATTGCGGCACTCACCGTACACTCACTGTCATACAGATTTGCGCGCTGTAAAGGAACTGCTGAATTCAAATGTTAATTTATTTGATGTTGTCTACAAACTGTCAACTTTCGTGAAGTAAGGTGAGACTTTTGGGAAGCTCTTAACATCGAGGTCTAGAGAGCCGATGAGAGTGAAGTGAGATGAGTGTGGAGCAGTGCCAGAATGCAAGGGCAAAGGAAACGAGAAATCCTCGAGAAAACCCACCAACCAGCGGCATCATCCGGCACGTTTCCCACATGCGAAATTCCAGGAGCGACTAATACACCGGGAATATAACCCGTTTTGCTTAGATGGACTGCTTTACTGAAGTAAAATACATTGAGCTAACCTTGGGAGCGCCCTTCGTGTGGTCCAATGACACTGTAATGTACTCCAGTTCCTCCGGAGTGATGACGGTGCAGAGTGGAGGACTGTTCTTCACAAAGAGCCACCACAGGACGGACCACACCACTCCAAATGTTCCTGTAACACACGCACGTCATCAGTTCTGAGCAGCTGACATTTCCTAATCCAGAGCGAGCTAAGAATTTGGCTTGAATGTGCAGGTGTATCATGGATAGTTTAATTTACTCCACAAACAACTATTCGAACGCCACACTATGTCTAGAACTTAACCATAAATATCGCGGTTTCAGGGAGTGCATGTAGCACCATCTGATCGGGACTAGAACTGGCGACACACTCACCGTCATCTTCTATGCCCGGAAGCAAGTCGCCCCATTTGCTAAATGCCGACTGACTCCTGCCAACTGACACCTTCCGCAGGAGTTAGTGACATCGACGATCTGCACATGCTCGAGAGTGAGCGTTATCGATGGTGAGATATCCAGCATCCGCTTGTTTAGCTTGTAAAACAGCATCGTCCATGTGTCAAGTAACAAATGGCTGATACCCGTCATGACATTCAATGAACTCAATGAATTAACAGCATATATAAATAAACGTACTCATGCATCATTGGTTAGTTGTTATTAAACCAGCAAATCAGTAATATCTCGGCAGTGGTCAGTCAGCAGGAGTCAGACTGCAGGTTAGTAAGTTGCAAATTCATGTAGGCTTGGAGACAATGGAAGCCACTGACGATGTAAAACCGAGTGTGCCATGTACGGCTGCATACATACCTTCAAAAACTGGCTAAAAATTACATGGAAAACAATGCTATTACTGTGCCGAGACCTCCGGTATAAGTTGCAATGCATGGCGACATGAGAAGAGTGATTTTTTGAAGAATAAATCTCATGATTTTCTTGGCAGCTATAAATGTTCCAGACAGTTCACTTCGACGGGATATCTTAACTAAACACATCAAGGCCTACAAATATAGTGTTATTTCGCTCACCGAAAAACAGCTTGTTTTGACTTCGTCACATCCTGTTAATACACTATATAAAATGTTCACAGACGACGAAGAAGCTCGCATGAGGAAGTTTTACGACCCTGACTTCATGGAGTTTATGCAATGTTATACATGAAGAACCACATAAAGAACTGCAAGGATTCGTCTTTTTAGAGCCAGCAAGTGATTTCGTAAATACCTCATTCTGCATCGGTGGGTACTGATTCCACAGACGATTATGATGAGACAGTTAATGCTAATGACGGAATGAGAGACCTACGAGGCATGTTAGAATCGTTATGTGTGAAATGTGCACTTGCAAGACATTCACATGAAGTTGACAAACTTCTTAATAAATAGCCGTAGGCTCTAATCACTGATTATGACTATGCGACTCCTACAAATAAATGTAATCTTGATATTGAGAATGAAGAAGGAGATGAAAATTATCATAAACACAACATTGATGATAATGACTATGAGAATAATGTTGATGAAGTATCTGATGAGAAGGATGATGATTCTCTCGACGTTCACACACATTTTACCAACGAGTTTCCTTCGACAAGTGATGTGCAGAAGGCGTCAAGAATGCTCGTTACATATTTCCCGAAGACCCGAATGAACTTCTTGACAGACGTAGATATTTTATTGCCCTCCAAAAATGCAGGGATATCTCACACATTGTTGTGATATCGTCAATCATTTATGAACTAAAGGATCGGGGTTATATCGGATGAGACTGATGGTACTATCCATGGTCTATAAACATCTGAGAAATGTAAATATCGGATGTACATTGTAATTATAAAGATTTAATGTATATAATAACTCAAGAAATTAAATTTATGTATACATATTAATGTGCTTCTCTAAAAGACTCACACTATATTACCACACTATAATATAGTGTGGCACTTTGGTTTGTTCAGCTCTGGTAGAAATGTTTTGTAATGATTCTGCGAATATTTTCTGCGAAGAGGTTAACTACAAGACTCTTATCGGCAGACTTTATTTGAGATTGTCTATCATTGTTTGTTTGTGTAGATGGGTGGTAGAGCAAATTTATTTTGTCGGTTGGTCTAGCCAGATTTGCAGGAACTGGTCTCGTCAGGAGCTAGGCTTGGACTCAGTCAATATCGCGAGGAACATGACTTGGGTGAAGTTAGTCTTGGGTTGAGATCTCTTGCATGGAGTTAGTCTTGGGTGGAGTTATTCTTGGTTGGAGATATTCTTAGGTGGATTAGTCTTGGGTGGAGTTAATCTGGTGGCGTAATCGATAATTAATACACTAGCATCACCTAGATGATGGATAAGTAAACAAGTGAAAAACTATAACCCAAATATGGTGGGTGGAGTGTATTCGACATAATGAGCAATGGTGAGGGGCTAGATGAGTTTAACCAACTAATTAACCAATTACAATCATTAGTGGAGGCTGTGGAGGTGAACAGACTAAATAGTCAATAGCAATTGGCAGGGGTCAGTCGTCTGCTGGACATGGCGTTGAGGAAACCTCCAGAAATATAAGGGGTTTTAATTAACTTATTCATAAATTGTATTGATTAATATTAAATATATGTATTTTTATACATTTCTGAAAATTTTTATGAGGTCATCTAAGATTATATGCATGGGGTCAAGGTCAAAGTTCAAGTTCCAGGTGACTTGGATTCAAGATGGCGGTTGGTTGACATNGAAATATAAGGGGTTTTAATTAACTTATTCATAAATTGTATTGATTAATATTAAATATATGTATTTTTATACATTTATGAAAATTTTTATGAGGTCATCTAAGATTATATGCATGGGGTCAAGGTCAAAGTTCAAGTTCCAGGTGACTTGGATTCAAGATGGCGGTTGGTTGACATCATATCATGATGGCTGGTTAGCACCAGTCCTCTATCTCCTCTAAGCCAAAGCATTCGAAATTTTAATTATTAATAAATGTTTGAATTCGTGTTTTAAATACATTTCCATGATTTTTTAATGTTTTAAAATAAATTTTTTTTTAATTTTTGGGGGTTCAAGGTCAAAGGTCAACTGGGTCAAGTTCACGTATATCCACGGTGGCTGACAATGTGGCCGCCAGGCGACCGGACTATCAGAACATGAACGACTCCGAGGCTCCGATCTCTCATCTTCTTGCGCCAGACGCATAATTTATATTCTACTCTGCTGTATAGAACAAGTCGGTTATAATTGTTCTTATACTTTCTGCTACACAAAGAGAAATAAACAGGCAGTACTTTAGAAAAGGTATTTATATACAATGAGGTTTTGTTAATCAAGAAAAGAAGTTCCGTTAACTAAAGCATTTTTTTTAGCTAATATACTCTGTAACATTAAACGTTTTCCGTGATAAACAAATTATTTAGCAAGATCAACTTATTTGTATGACAGTACCAGGGGCGGCGGAAGGTTTTCTCGCAAGTGGTGGGGAGGGGAAAATTTGATATTTGCCTTGGATCATAACTTGGTTTTTTGCAATGTGCGTCATAGTGCAGAGGACAAACCAGTATTTCTGTCTGGCCCAGTAATGGTTTTACTAGTTTTAATCAATTAAATAAAACTTCTGAATAAAGCAAATATTTTTTTTATATATGTTGTTATTTAGCAAATGTATTTTTAACAAATTTTTATTATGATTATATATTTTTAGCTTTAGAATCATACAGTTTGGTGTACGATTTTGATGCCATACAGGAAAAGTGTTAGAAACCATATACTAATACTTATTTCACACACAAACACACCAGTTCATAAAAAATACTTTCTCACACACTAGAATTCGGACATAAAATCAACGAAAAATGTAGCTGTGAAATAGAAACTACTATTAGAAAAAATACATGAAATATACACTGTAAAATTCGAACTTGCTTAATTTGAACTAAATATTCAATTTAAGAATTACTGGAATGAAAAAACGGTATAGAGTACATTCTAATTTAATAGAATATTTTAAAGCGGTGTTCATTGTTTACGAAAGCTTCAACAGCTTTGCCCAAATCAAGCTTGTCTACTTCTTGACATGTACTCATAACGTACATGATTCAGACGAACTTAACTCACTACCAAAGTAGTAGTAATTTACTCTTCACAAAACAGAAGAACTGCGCTCTGCTATAGCGCACTAAATTGGCACTACCAGTAAATTTTGTAGAAGATGGTCTACATTGTTAAATAATAAACTCGAATCAGGATGGAGGATCTTCATATTGTCCACCTGGGAATTCAAATTCGAGGACTGTATTGTGCGACTTAGGATTTCAATTTCTGTTTGAAGACCTTTCACACACATGCCCCTTTTTTCTGCTTGACTCTTCATCTCGTTTGTCCAGTTTTCAGCTTTTAATGTCAACTGCTCTTCAAAAATGTTATAAGCAGCAAAGCCTGATTGATTAATTTTTTCCTCAATTTATCCAATAATGCTATCCAAACCTGCTAAGTAAATCGCCCATAACATTTCCATTGGTGATTCCCGTTTGTTGCCGATGTTTCATTTCGCATTTTGTTCTAGTAATTTGGCACTTTGCGCACTCTAGGAAATTGAGGCTCTAAAAGGTCATGCTTGACAATAGCGTTTGACATCTGCAACCAAAATTTTTCGAAATTCTCTTGTGTTTACATGCTTCTCGAGTTTCCGATCACTAGTTGGATGTATTCACGCGCAGCACTGACACTCATTGTTGTCTTTTGAAGGAGAACGCTCAACTTCTCTGTAACCTGGACAATTTGACAGCAGATGAGTAAGGCCAAATACATGGAACCTTTTTCTAACTGCTCACAAAGTCCTCCAGCTTTGCTTCCTAATGTTGTGGTTGGATCCGAGTCAATATGATCAAAGAATTCTAAAATGGAAGAATAACTATTAAGTAGACAACTTATGGAACGCACTATTACTGTTGATTTTGTAGGACACAAGACTATAGGAGAAGTGTTCACACCAGGGACCTCATGTTGACACATGTTGGAGATGAGCCTTTGTTTTGGGAGATGACTGTAGCAACACTCCGATGTCGTCAGTTGATTGTATGGCATCACGAAGTAAAGGAATATCCTTAACACAATCTTACAGTACCAAATTTAAACCAGTATCAAATTCAAACTGTGGTTCCCGTAGTGTAAATATACGACTAGGGACTGTTGATTTTTTATACTGATTTTCGAGCCTCTAAACTCGCCTTTCATGTTGCTCGCTCCATCGTAACACTGGCTCCTTAAATCACTGAAAGAAAGAACAAAACGCGTAATTACTTCATTTATTATTTTCGAAAGCTCGTGTTCTGTATTTTAACTTATTGCATACTAACCAAGAAAAATTTCTTGAGGCTACAAATTTCCAACTATTCATAAACTAATTAAAACATGTTATCTGCAACTTACATTACACGATTCATTGACAATCAAGCCAAACAAACTACAAGATTTTACTTTGGCCACTCTATCTCTTAAAACCACGTGGGACATTATATTGCTCATTTCATTTAGAATATCATTAGTTGTATAGTGTTCCTTTTCTTTTCAAAAAATCAGCAAGTTCACGTACGTCACCAGCTCGTATATTGTTTACCTGAGTAGTAAGATTGCCCTTTCCTTCAGTATGTCCTCTGAAGGCCATCCCCTGGCGATGGAGGTTTTACATGAACTATAACATTTTCTTAGGAAGGGGCGAGTAGCCATTTGTTGTGTTGCACAAGTCTGGTTCAACTGTCAACAAACTGGTGTTACCTAGAGGCTAGCTGTTTTAACAACACACTCTTTATGGAGTGAACTTTTATGTTGTGCCACTAATCTTCCTGTGCATTTTTTTTTTCAATTAGAAAAACCAGTATCACTAACTAAACTATATGTCATCTGGTTTGAGAACTTTTGCTATTTCGGAATAACCTTTCTTGCAGGCGATGTTTTACACATGAAACTTGTTGCGCCTTTTGATCCATTTTCAAAATGTATCCTAGGATATTCTTAAACCATTTCACTTCAAATTTGAAGAGACGCTGGCCAGAAATATGTGGTGGTATATAATTTACACGAGGATGATATATAAGGAGACATGAAGTCGCTGAAAGCATGACGTTAGCACAGATTTCCAGCGACACGTCTTTGTCGCATTTTGAAGCAAATGGCTATGAGACGGACGGCGGTGGTGGTTCATTACTTGGCTTTAATTCGTTGTTTCCTTCGCGTTTATCAGTTATATTCTTAAAAAAGGAATTATATTTGTGAGATAAGGAAACATCGTCAGGTAAACTTCTTCCCGCATATAAGACAAATAAACTTTTGTTGGCAGAGAAAAAAATTCCTTTGAAAAATTAAAATTTCTAACATTTGACCAATATTTAAAACATTACGATTGTTCCAAGAATTAATGTTTGCATTTTGTTGCACCTGATAACTTAAAATGTAATATTTTGAGACACGAGATTTAAAGAAGGTTTAACAATTTGTGTTAAAATGTCATTATTGAACAAAGCATACTCTTCCTGCACGTTACTGGTTCAAATGGTGACTTTCTATAATCTGTATGTACTCCATAGTGTGCTGTTAATTATGTAATGCATGCAACTTAATTTGGTTAGAAATAAACCTTTAGCGTTTATAAAATACGAAGGTGTGAAAATTTTGGAGAACAACTACACTGCAAAAATTGTTTGTGTGTCACTTTTAATCTTGAATATAGGATCGTCAAGAAATCACATATGTGAATACAAAGTTAATTTTTATGCGCATATATATATATATATATATATATATTGTTTTCATTGAAGACTGCAACAGCATGAAAAGTAAGAATAATTGAACCAAAAAGGAGAAGATGCAATGTTAACAGAAATATAAAATACTTGTGGTACATGACATATGTAGGAAACATACCACCACGTCACATATAGAGAAATTTTACAAAGGTTTGATTCAAAAAGTGCGAAGATACTGCCGAACAGACTATAGTCAATTCACAGTTACTTCCAACTTTTCTTAAACCGTGCTTAAGTTCTACTTTCAGGATAATCCTCTGCCTTATGCAAGCATAGCTTAATCCAATCTAAAAGATTACACTAAAGGGACAATACAACACATTCGTACGCTCTCAGTGCAATAATATGTTACATGAGAACTATGACTTACAAGGTATTACTAACACACCAGTTATTTTCAATGTTTTTATTAATATTAATAATAAATGAAATATTATGATTTTTTTGTAAAATATAAATAAATATGTGTTGAATAAAAAATAAGGTACATTTACATAAACAGACATACAAAATGCCCGTGATAGTGTCATATTTACGAAATAACCATACCCGTCATACATTGGGTGGTTTTCAAGCGCTGGGTACGACAAATGCAAAGATACTGCGAGCACGTGATGGTGTCAACCGACTGACAGAGCACAGCTCGCATGTGTGGTGCAGGGATTCTCACCAGAAATGTAGAAGACAGCAGGCCAGCCGAGGTGCGTGGCGATGTATCCAGAGGGAATCAGGGCGGCAACAATGCCAGCGCTGTAGCCAGCCAAGGCGAAGGACACTAGACGCGCTCTCTCCAATGGCGGCGCCCACTGCGGCCACAGAGCTTCCAGGGACGGCTGTGCTATCCCCTGCCACACAATCATGTCAGTTGCAACTGCACTTAGAGCTGACAATACACTTCGCCTCTTAAAGGCTCCTCACGATTACCTCTGCACTCAACCTTAGTTAGAAAAAAGTCTCTCCTCCTACCTGCATATATTTTAATGAGTGATGTGAGCCCAGTAAAGTTAGTAACGATGGAGGGAAAGTAGTCCATATCTTAAATTATAATTAAAATTGTTAGATAAGCGTCTTTGATAACTTAAATTATTTATTTTGCATTTTTGTTTTTTTTAATGCATCTAAGTGCTAACATCAGCAGATTTGTGATATATTTACACTTATNGCATCTAAGTGCTAACATCAGCAGATTTGTGATATATTTACTTTTCTAATTTACTCATATTTTCACTTCGCCTGCGTGTGAATAAAGTGATAAGACCTATAGCAGTGTTAATTTTACATAATGCGGCAGAATACACAACGTGCATTCAAGTACATCTTTAGCAAGGCTTTCAGAAGTGCTCAGTTTACAGTGAACAGACTATACCTGGACCTGGTTGGTGGGCCCCGGTCCCATAAGCTACTTCTAGAGTACAATAACATGGAGTAAATTCTGATAGATTTAAAGTAGTTTTCGAACGAACATGTTAAGGGTAGTGTGTAGCTGCACGTTCAGTGTCAAGAAGCGAGTGAGCAATAGGGGCGACACTAAGACGCACGCCTAGTGCCACATCGCTGCTACGTGCAAGGCGAGCAGTGTTTATGTCGTGGTCCTGTATTGTGCAAATTAGACCTGTAACAGTGGGGCTTCATCACACGCAATGAAAGTCCACAGTTTAAACTACGCCTGTCAGGTCGTACTGCTTTCTTGTCGCTTAAGGGAACTGCATAACCAATTTTTTTTAAATGAGGTATTTAAAATTTTCACGAATTTTTTTTCCATTGATACACTTAATATGACATAAAGTTTTTAAAAAAGGGGTGGTAGATAAGATAATTGTTTTTTACCTTTTCTTTCAAAGACTCGTATTTCCAGAAAATATATTTACCGAGATATACATATTGGCGCAATTATCGATTTCATATAAAATGTTTTTGTACACACTCATTTTAATAGAATTACGAAAGATATATTATATTCAAGATATATTTAACTGCTTCTGCAAAAATTAACGTATCCATAACAACACTACTTATAATATACAATCTCACTAAAAAAGATAACTTTTTATGAGATTTATAGACACACTAAGCTACACTTACCATCACCTAAATATAAACATTATACATAAAAATGCAGTAATGAATGTTTGCAACCCTTAAAAAAAATTACTATTTTATTACAATTCATTTGTACTTTTCAATCTGTGTCTGTAAAGAGAACATGTACGTTATCTTCCTGTTTGCTTAATTTGACTAAACTTCCAGCCATTCTCTGATTTACCGTTCCTTATTCACAGAAATAATGCGTGTAAAAGTTTTGCTCTGGCAATATGCTAACATAATTTACTCTGCAATTATAGGACACTGCCAAGACCGAGTAAAATATTNAAAGTTTTGCTCTGGCAATATGCTAACATAATTTACTCTGCAATTATAGGACACTGCCAAGACCGAGTAAAATATTCCCTCATAGTGGTCTGGGTTAACTGAAAAGTAAGGTTGACTCGCAGAGGAGTGTTTCGGATCGCCGCTTGGCGGAAAGTTCGTATACCATCGCTCTAAATGGGGGAGGCTACACAATTCCCCTAAGCAGATTCGGGGTAAAGTGGCAAGATGGCGCTGCCTGTCTGCAGTATTTACAGATAACATATTTTAGAGAGCGTGTCCACACCCTCCGATCACGTAGGTCCCGTTTGGCTCGTAGTTTATAAGTTCGGGAAGTCGTGTTTGACGCTGAGACATTTATGAGGAGATATCAAGAAGATTTGAGACTACGTCTTTTTAGAAGCAAGTAATTCTTTTACCGATATTTGTACTCTATCACATTCAAACTAGAACCCTTGCACAGCAATACAGAACCCCCCAACGTTCCTGCCAATTCTGGTACTGTCGTTGTAAGCATCCAGTTTCTCGCGCCAGAATTCCAGGCGCTTTCTCCGAATATCCTCCTAAGACCCCTGACAACCTCGAAGTAGAACACTCTATTGCGAGACTGCCACCTGGAGACGAATTCCTAATGCGCAATGCACCAGCGGCGTGTGACGAACTGTTGAAAGGTAAGCGTGTTTTGCTATGTGCTATACCTAATTGTTTGCTAGTTAATGCATCGGCAACTTACACATAGTAGTGCAGTTGACATCACAGCATGTGTGTAATGGGTGCCTCGCTGCTCTCTCGCGAGTGGCCGCAGTACATTCAGTTTCCCCCGGCTCCACTCTTGTCACTGGTTTCTGCTGCGTTCGCCGTGTTGCACTAGATTACTGTGCAACACTTCACAACACGCCACTGTAATGCATCCTATCACCGAGCTCTCCTCGCACCAACTTCTCGCCGGAAACATTTTCTTGCTTCCGCCTCCACCCTACTCCCCAGAAATGGCTACAGCGGACTGCGCCCTCTTCCCGAAAATGAATATCCAGCTGAAAGGCCTCCCCTTTTACACTACTGCAGATACACAGTGCGAATCGCTGAAGGTGATTGACATGAAGAAGACTCCCAGGACAAATTCCGGGATTGGCAGGGATGCTAGGAGCGCTATATTAATGTGCAAGATAAATATTTTAATAGTGATAGTGTGTAAAGGTTAAAAAATAAAAACACTCATTAGCAAAAAAAAATTATCACCCTGGATGTGCCTTCGCAGGGGCATGTAATTGGGTACAGGCATAATAAATTGTAGAATGTATTCAGAAAACATCAAAATATTGAACCACACCATGCATGTATTGCAGGGGATTAACACTTGCACGATGCAATTGGTATGGTGTAGAGCCACCTTGGAGCACGGTTTCATATTTTTTGGGACTTCTGAGTAGCTATTTGCANGATGCAATTGGTATGGTGTAGAGCCACCTTGGAGCACGGTTTCATATTTTTTGGGACTTCTGAGTAGCTATTTGCATCAGTTTAAAGTGTAAAGGAGAACTACTACTTAAAAAATAAAATGGTAATGGTTAGCTGTTTGTGGTGTCTGTTTAAAATGGAAGTGACTTCTTATTTGCGTCAGCTGAAAGTGCGAATGACGGTTTATTTACGTCAGTTTAAATTTGGGTAGTTGTTTTGAGCAATAATTTGGTAGCACAAGGGTGGTCCGATTCGTTACCCCCTTGCCGATATATATTCAACTTTTTATACCTGACTAGGAATCTCATAATTGGTTTAGTTTAGAGAACTATCATCAGAACAAACAAAGCTTTAAAATGAAAATGACTTGCTATTTGCATCATTTTAAAGTTGGGGGATTTGTTTAAAATGAAGGTTTTAGTGGCTTGTGGTTTGTGGTGTCGGTTTAAAATTTAAATGAATAGTTGATCTTATCAGTAAAACAATTAAAGTGCTAATTACATACTGTATGATAGGACAGCTGAGTGAAAACTTGCGAACTTGCGATTGTAATACCGATCCAATTTTCACAAAGCATTGTACAACTTTCATCAGAATGAACAAACCAAAAGAGCCTTACAGAAAACTTGTAGCTGCAGAGGCGTGGTACATTAATTTTAAGCTCGTGATTGACTTTAAAAGCATTTTAATACGCCTGTGAAGGCCTTGCAGTATCCATAAATTGCACAACACTGTTTCCTGTGGTCATCACTGGCATACTTAAATCGCGAGTGCAGAGGCGTGAATTGCTTACAGAGGCCTTGGAGTTTCAAAAAATTATGCAACACTCATAAATAAAAATTATCATCACCAGCCTACTTAAATATCAAGTGCAGAGGCGTGACATACATTAGTAATAACCTTGTGGAGGCCTTGGATTTTCAATTTATTACACAACACTTGTAAATTGCTATCACCAACCTCGAGTGCAGAGGCATGACATGCATACTAATAAGCCAATATAGAGGCCTAGGAGTTTTAATTTATTGCACAACACTTGTGAATTGTTATCAACAACCTCGAGCGCAGAGGCATGACATGCATACTAATAAGCCAGTGTAGAGGCCTTGGGGTTTAAAAAAATTGCGCAAGTGTCTTGATTTTTTTTTTGTGCTCATTATTAGTTAAGCAACTCATTTTAGTGGCTGGCTATTGGTTTTGGTTTGAAAGTGTAAATGAGTCGTTGTTGGATACACAATTGGAAAATTTTAGCAGCAAGTCACGTCCGCACCAGGATATACCCGTGGAAACAAATGGTAAAGTGACTTATTATCAGTTTTCAGTAGGGGACGCCACAAGAAACAATAAGGTGTTTTCCGAAAAATTTTCAAGAGGGAAATGGATACGTAAATCGCAACAAATGAGGCATGGTGCCAATTTCCACCTGTCGGTAGGGATATGCAAACCCACCACTTTTCAATTCAGGTCTTTTTCATGTGGATATGCATAAAGAAACTTTTGGCCATAACCCAGTAATTACAGGTGGGTTGCATACACAGGGAGAAATTTTGCATTGGTTTTGGCCTTTTCCTAGTTATAGTTGGATACGAAATAGACGACTTTTTAGGTGGGTTTTGTTGTATCATTGGATATGTAATGTAGGATTTTTTTAGGTTATTTAGGTACGCAATATGGAATAATCACCAATAAATGTTATAAATGTTTCTAAGAGTTTGTATTATTTCGGAATTATTTGGTGAATTTGCAATTTTTTTGGTTCAGTGTCACAGTTACCAACATCCAACATGGCGGACTAGATGGTTACCACAAACTATGTATATGGAAATTACAATCGAAAAAAAATGTGTCCACATACAATAGAAGATTCATGTGTGTGGAGGATGGGGAGGGGAATGTTAAAATATGTTATTGATTGGAGGGTTTCAGTCGTCTGCTGGCACATGTTACTGGTTGAACATCCAGAAAGGTAGGTTTTTTAATAATAAATTTTTATTATTTTAATATTTTTTTATTTAATAACTTAATAATTTTTAGGAATAAATTTTTAAAATTCTTATTACATTTTTTTTTTCATTTCCTTNTAAATTTTTATTATTTTAATATTTTTTTATTTAATAACTTAATAATTTTTAGGAATAAATTTTTAAAATTCTTATTACATTTTTTTTTTCATTTCCTTTTTTTTCATTTTTTATAGTGTTTATAACTTTTGGGATTTTTTTTAAGTTCGGCTTTTAAGTTTAAACGTCACCTGGGTAAAGGTCAAAGGTCAAGTTCACCGACATCCGATATGGCTGACAAGAAGGCAGCAGTTTAATGTGAGGAGGGGTAGGGGGACAGTATGACAGAGCATGTACAGCTCCGAGCTCCAATCCCAGGTCTCGTTGCATGCGATTTGGCTATTTCATTCTACTCCCGACATCTTAGACATGTCATCAAAATATTATATAAACCAAAATATATATCACGTAAGTTGTGAAGAAATTGGGAATGGAATAGTACAATATGGGATGAAATGTAACTACAAGAAAGAACTATAAATTATGTAACTAAAACATTTGTTCGTCTAAAGATGTTAAATAAGATACCTTTGCGATGCACTGTCTCTTTATTTCTCTTTCTCCCTCTCTTTTTCTCTTGAAGTATCTGTTTATCTGTAACTTTATATTTATTTTCGTCTAAACCTTTACCACTATGAAAATTATTTATATTTTTTTAATGGAATATGGATTAAGAGGCACTTGGGGTGTCAGAACTGAACAAAATTTTAGAAAAGAAAATAGTATTGCGAGTTTTGAAAACATGATTCCTGCAACACTTGAACCTAAGAAGCAGTTTTGGTCATGTCGGATGGTAAAGTGTGGACAGGAGTAGGATGTCCCTCTAAAATTGAAGGTCTGGTCCAAGTCTTATCGTGTTCTCCCAGACTGACGAGGTACTCGATCAACACGAATGTGCCCTCTTACCTCTCTACGGCCTGCTGAGAGCAAAAGACTCATATATACTCAACAAAGGAAGAACACGTCAACTAAAAGAACATTTGACGAGATAAGTGAATTAGCACTCCTATTTATCTCTACGTCGTAGTGAGTCCTTGCCAACGCCCGGTTCCAGCACAAGTGCTATATTCTCCTCTATTTTATTCAAGTACAGTGCCAGATCCAAGTCGTCGCTCTCTGCGCAGTCCTGACTTGGAGGGTGTCCTTCCTCAATATCTTCTCCAGCAAGCGGAGTTTCAGCCACCACCATCAACAGTCCATTCTCACTTATCAGTCACCAGAAAAAAAAAATTTTGTGGGAACAATCTATTGTTCTGTGGTGCTAATTTCATTTATAACTTCATGTCGAAACTCACGCTTTGGTCCCCAACGACTTCAGTGATCAGCGGTCGGATCTATGCAAAACATTGGACCAAACCACAGGGGAAGGCACATTTTCAGTTGAAGGCACGGACAGTACGAGGGCTGCACACCACTGCACAAATAACCAGAAAGTCGCATTCAAAGAGAGAGGCTTATATGTGACGCAGCACATGATCTTCTGAAGATTGTATGGTTTGTCCCCTTTCTAGAATACTAAGGCACAGCAAAGCCTAGATATCGCTGTGATTGGCAACAATATTCCTTAATACACAGATGTTGATCCTCTCTGTTTGCAAGATTAACAAGCGCATCAAGAGTTACCAGGCATCCGGAGAAACGAGATCATGTGTTTTGTGTATGGTTGAATATTCCCATAATGATGAAGAAGTCAAACTTTTTTACCGAATGAAAATATTCTCCAAATATAAGTTAGAAATTTTTTTAAAACACGCTACTGACCATTAAATTGGGGCCGTGGTTTTGTAGTGGTTAGACTACTCGCCTCTCATCTGGGCGAACTAGGTCAGATTACCAGTGGGGTCTATCTCGGATTTTCGCATGTGGGAATTGTGCTGGACGATGCCGCTGTTAAGCGGGTTCATTTGCGGTTCTCCCGTTTCNTCTCGGATTTTCGCATGTGGGAATTGTGCTGGACGATGCCGCTGTTAAGCGGGTTCATTTGCGGTTCTCCCGTTTCCACCGCCCTTTCATTCCAGTGCTGTTACATGCTCACCTCATTTCGCTCTCCTTGGCTCTCATGACCTTTATGTTAATATCTTCCCAAGTTTCTTCACTCAATNACATGCTCACCTCATTTCGCTCTCCTTGGCTCTCATGACCTTTATGTTAATATCTTCCCAAGTTTCTTCACTCAATCACCATTAAATTACAACACCAAGAAAGACATGTCTGAATAACCCCACAATGTGGGAATGTGTACATTATTAGGGCAATGGCGTGATTTGTTGTTCAGCCGACCGGCGCAACANAATAACCCCACAATGTGGGAATGTGTACATTATTAGGGCAATGGCGTGATTTGTTGTTCAGCCGACCGGCGCAACACATGGCGACATTGATAAGCGGTTTAACAATGGAGGTCGAGGAGTCGATTATATGTAGTGACATTGCGTTTCCTCGCAATTTGTGTGCACAGGCGGAGTGGACATGTTGCATAGATTAATATGACAACCAGACGAACAGGTTTCCGCCCTTGACCGCAGAAGAACCGTGGCCTATAAGTACTGTGGATTATTCTACAGAAAATTAGGTTCTTGCATTGGAATAAGTACAGTGAAGTGGATATAGTATCAGTAAGTCGAGGAGGGACAGTGTGAGAGACGTAAAGAAAACCAAATGGTCTTCCGCACCAAAGAGCACGATAACACATGTCCAGTATGCATGGCAATTACAGACCATGCAGCCATGTCAAACACCCTCGCTCAGGAGTTCAGGTATGTGACAGAAATCTGTTTCCGCACACACGGTTCGTCGACATCTACAGCATCAGGGTATCTTGTCAAGGAGCCCATTACTGAGTTTGCAACTAACTGTTCAGGTAGCTAGATAATGTGACTACTAACGCAATTTACAAATAATAATAATAATAATACTATCTTTTTACAAAACTCACATAATTTTTTAACAAATATGTCAATTTTTTCATCAAAACAAATGGTCTTTTAACAAAATTTCAATAATTAAAAAATTTTCCAGAAAATAAACAACATTTCAAGAATATTCGTGCTAAATTTCATCCTTCCACATTAAAAAGTTTTTGCCGAATCAGAAAAATGCCGCATAACTGAAACACATTTTCAGCCAAAAATTTAAAATTCTCATCCTAAAAGTGAGCCAGACCAATTGTTATTTAAAATCTAATCCAGAAAAATTATTTTTCTTAATAAAAATTATGTTTAATAAGTCAAGACCACAATGGATAAAAATACTACAAAAAATGTACAAAATGNATTTTTCTTAATAAAAATTATGTTTAATAAGTCAAGACCACAATGGATAAAAATACTACAAAAAATGTACAAAATGTAAAGAAACCAAAGATTTAAAATTATTTCGTGAAAATGTAAAAGCAAATGATAATCTCTCCTATCAGTGTAGAATTTGTGAAAATGGATACAAGAGACACTGGAGAAAGAAAAAATATAACTATTATGTACAATAAGTGGGACTAAGTGCCATACAAGTGGCACCAGAATAAATTAATAAATTATCGTTTTGAAATTTTGCTAAGAATAATTAAAGTACTTTAAAATAAAAATTTATTCCGCGGCTTACGGTAAAATGATGTAAGAAAAATTGAATTAAATATACAAATATTTTATTTTCATTACAATTAAAGTTTTACATGATGTTGAAAATGAAATCATTTTTTTTAACCATAATATTCTATATTAAATCCAATAATAAATTCTAAATTATCATATTTAATTTATTATATTGTCATGGAAAATCATTTAAATTTTATTTTCTAATTCACCAAAAATTTTATAACAATTAATAACACATAAAATCAATACCCACAATCAAATAACGACCAGGTTTTAACTCACAGAACTTAAAACAAAATAATTTTTATTTTTTTAAAGTTTATTCAAAATTGGTGTTCGGTTCAGTTAATATAATAAAATAACTNTAAAACAAAATAATTTTTATTTTTTTAAAGTTTATTCAAAATTGGTGTTCGGTTCAGTTAATATAATAAAATAACTTAAAAATAAATTTAATTTTATCTAATCGGAAATTTATAAATGTGTCTAAACCTTTACATAAAATTATCAAAACTTTTTTTCCGATTCATTCAAATCGCCAGCTTTTCCACTTGGTAATACAAAAATTTATAAAACTTCGACTTTATTAATTATATTATATTTTCTTAGTTGTAAACAAATTGATATGATAATTAAAGTATTAGACATTGACGGTAATCCAAAAACGATATAAACCACATGTTTTGTAATTTCTTCATTTATTTAATAATATTAAAAAAGTACATCTTCTGCAATATTTTCTTTCAATTGATCGCAAGTTTGATTTCTTTGACTTACCAATATAACATTACATTTAGTATTCGCGGGTACATTTTAATTAAAATCAACACTAATTTTTATATTTGTTTTATCTTTAACCAATGTTATTTTTCTATAAGTAAAATAAATTAGATATAATGGTGTTCTGGCAAAATAAGAATAACATTTATAGTCACCATCTGGATTTAATGTTGGTTTATCATAATGTTCATAGTTTCTATGACTTATAGCAGTAATTATTTCAGAATTATTTTAATTGTGATATGCAAGATATATTTTATTGAAGAATCAAGCATCAAAATCTAGTTTGCAAATTTTGTTACGAAAAAATTAATTTCCTTCATTTACATCAGAAATATTTCTCACATCACATTGGTCAAACATAGAAGAATGAGCATACTGTTCAGCACTATATTTATATTAGTTTGAAAACGAAATGCTACATCNCAATGGTCAAACATAGAAGAATGAGCATACTGTTCAGCACTATATTTATATTAGTTTGAAAACGAAATGCTACATTATCAGGCATATCAAGTTGCAGATTGTTAAATAGTTAAATAGATTGTTAAAACCAAAATGAAATATTCTTGTATCTTCAGCGTCAATAATTTAAGTTAATGTGAGTTATTTGATTTTTATAAAGTTTTTATTTTAAAGAACTAGCTGTATTTCCTTCATATTTTACAATTAACCACATAATTTCTATTCTTTGAATACAATTTTTTTCTTTATAATATAACTTTTATAAATTGAACCTTCAGGTTTTTTAGTTTAATATACGAACAATCAATTATTATCAGACGAATTTATAAAGAATGTTATTTTATAACCACCTTTAAAATAAATTTTGTGTTTGCCTCATTACAAACCAAATGATCATCTCAATACATAATTAATTTCATTTGATCTCTCTGAACGAATAGATTTTACTCGATATTTATTATAAAACCCACTCATTTCTAAACAATGTCTTTCTGATGGTGAGCAAGTCAAAGCGTGCATCATAGTAGTAGTAAGACCAGGATTATCAATTGCTTCACTTATTTAACCATATTTTTTTATTTTTCTACTGAAAAAAAATTGATGGAAAAAAATTTGAAAATACATCAAAAACTTTTGCTCTAGTAAAATAGTAATGAATACCGCTCTTTGATAAACTAAAAGTCATAAACATCTGGGGGGGAAAATTCATCACCAATATTAGTATCGAATCTCAAGTCTAATATTATTAATATTTAAATAAATTATATTCTGATCGGTTAGAGGAAATGTTTGCCTCTCAAAATAGTCGATAGTTTCAAAACTCATTTAGATAGTAAAATAATGGATATAAATATAAAAATTTTAATGCAGAAAAGTAGATAAATTACTTATCAAAACAACAGAAATTAAAAAAAAACACACAAGGCCGAACGTGAAAAAAAATTAAAGGAAAGATTTGCCTTTAATAAACGATTAAGAAAGTATTGGTAAAAAAAAAGTAGAAGTAGGTAAAGAAAATAAAAATTCATTAAAAAAATTTTATTTTATGATGGTGAAAATATTAAATCGTTTCTTTCAATATCTGGGATTAACCCATTAACAATTTATCTTAGTAATTATATTTTAAAGATATTAATTATATTGATAAAAATTATGTGTTGAGGTCAACATTTTTATATAGGTGATACACAAGTAGACATAAATAATAATTAATTGTCTGTTTAAAATAGGTTGTATGATATAACAACATGACATCCTAATTTGTTAACAAGGACATTGAAAATATGTATACTAATGAAGACTATAAAAATTATGCACAAAAAGTTTTAACTGCAAGTTTTTATTTAAAAACTGTGATTAAAGTAAAAAATAAATTTGAATTTAAGTTGAAAATTCAAGATATTACTAAACCAATTTATGAAAAAAAAATTGAAAGGCAATTATCTTGCTTATAAACAAACGTCAACGAAAGAATACATTAACCTAGAATGCCAAAATCTGGAGAAGGACTGAACCATTATAATGATATTCCAAAAGAATTTACATAGATGATCCATCAAAGAAAATCAATTTCTATGTATTACTACTTATTCATTGTGAAAAAAATGCTGGAAATAAAAATTGTCATATTGAAAAAGTTAGTATTATGAATAATGTAACAATGCAAGTTATTAGTTATCAGAACACGCGGTTCATTTTCTTTCGTTTTGCTAAGCTTCATAATAATTTTATCGGGTTTGAAATTAAAAGCCGTGGTGGTTCATTTTGCCGTTATAGTTTGTTTATCGGGCAGACATTTGCCGTTTAACATTTGTCAGGCGTCCGGTTGCCGTTTTAAAAATTTCAGTTTTTGTTGCGCGTCAACATTATATTAGATTTATTCAGACTGCGTCGACAGTTTTGCCCGACCAGTTCGATAATCATTTACTGCGACGCAGTTTCAATAACGTAGGAAGATCGTGCGTGGCAGCCCACGCCAGGCCCTTATCTGGGGAGAGGGGTGTGATAGGCAGCCCCAGTTACTCGTGTGCCTGTCGCCATTGAAGTCAGTCGTCATCCAGTGCTCGCTCCCCTAGGCCGCGTCAGGCTTGGCGCATAACCCCCACACTGGCAAACTTAACTCGCTAAATTATTTCTTAGCCAGAGTGGGAGGTCGCTGCATTTGTTTTTTCTTCAGACAACTTTTATTAAATAGTTAATCAACAACGACTGTGGCGCTGCTCTCTCGTTTATCTGCGAATCGGTGAAACCTGTTCGTACTGGGCATACGTGAACACTATGTGAACTGTTGCATCTTGGATAATAAATAGAAGTAATGACTAATAAACCGGAACTTGACTACGTTATTTGGTAAACAATTGGCGCCGTTTTAAAGAGTCTCGTGTTACTACCTCTGAGCTAGAAGAGTGGCAACTTCCAGTCGTCAATACCTTGACGTGCGGCATAGCAAATACGGCGGCCTAACTGTGTGGCTGCAATATTATAAAGCCGGCTATAACTGAGCGCATGCCACATTACAATAAGTTAAATAATAAATGTTATGACTTTGTTGTTTATAAGCCTAAAGGAATTACATATCTAATAAGATTTTAAATGTTGTTCCTTATTCGTTTTGGAGTTTTGAATATCATTGAAAAGAAATTATATACAGGGATTTAAATAATTAAAATTTACCGTTTACAAAATTATATGAAAGATGATATATATGTGATAAAGAAATTAAAAAAATTCGGGCAGCCTGTAAAAATCACGATAATGGTTACAGTCATGAAGATTTAGAATTGATGCATTAAGCCGACACAAATTTTCATAAAGAAGCTAAAAAATAATGTTAGATAAAGAAACTCAAATGAATGAAAAAATTGCTTCGGCTTTTGTAAGTGTAACTATGTTTACTAAAAGGAAATTATGTTAGATAATTAAACTTCGTTAATATATAAAATTAAAATGTCTATATAATATTTTATACATAAATTAAAAATATAAATAAAATTTAGACATACCTATAAATAATTTTAATTTTTATATTGATCAATATTTAACAAAATATCACATTTAAAGGGAAAATAAAATATATAGAAAGAAAAGTATTTTATTAACATTATCATTTCTAAAAATTAAAAAATTTTCGAAAGGTAAAAATCTGTTATGGTTTAAAAACTGGTCGAATTTTACCAACTGCATCGTCAGTNAAATTATATTCTGATCGGTTAGAGGAAATGTTTGCCTCTCAAAATAGTCGATAGTTTCAAAACTCATTTAGATAGCAAAATAATGGATATAAATATAAAAATTTAAATCCAGAAAAGTAGATAAATTACTTATCAAAACAACAGAAATTAAAAAAAAACACACAAGGCCGAACGTGAAAAAAAATTAAAGGAAAGATTTGCCTTTAATAAACGATTAAGAAAGTATTGGTAAAAAGAAAAGTAGAAGTAGGTGAAGAAAATAAAAATTCATTCAAAAAAATTTTATTTTATGATGGTGAAAATATTAAATCGTTTCTTTCAATATCTGGGATTAACCCATTAACAATTTATCTTAGTAATTATATTTTAAAGATATTAATTATATTGATAAAAATTATGTGTTGAGGTCAACATTTTTATATAGGTGATACACAAGTAGACATAAATAATAATTAATTGTCTGTTTAAAATAGGTTGTATGATATAACATCATGACATCCTAATTTGTTAACAAGGACATTGAAAATATGTATACTAATGAAGACTATAAAAATTATGCACAAAAAGTTTTAACTGCAAGTTTTTATTTAAAAACTGTGATTAAAGTAAAAAATAAATTTGAATTTAAGTTGAAAATTCAAGATATTACTAAACCAATTTATGAAAAAAAAATTGAAAGGCAATTATCTTGCTTATAAACAAACGTCAACGAAAGAATACATTAACCTAGAATGCCAAAATCTGGAGAAGGACTGAACCATTATAATGATATTCCAAAAGAATTTACATAGATGATCCATCAAAGAAAATCAATTTATATATATTACTACTTATTCATTGTGAAAAAAATGCTGGAAATAAAAATTGTCATATTGAAAAAGTTAGTATTATGAATAATGTAACGATGCAAGTTATTAGTTATCAGAACACGCGGTTCATTTTCTTTCGTTTTGCTAAGCTTCATAATAATTTTATCGGGTTTGAAATTAAAAGCCGTGGTGGTTCATTTTGCCATTATAGTGTGTTTATCGGGCAGACATTTGCCGTTTAACATTTGTCAGGCGTCCAGTTGCCGTTTTAAAAATTTCAGTTTTTGTTACGCGTCAACATTATATTAGCTTTATTCAGACTGCGTCGACAGTTTTGCCCGACCAGTTCGATAATCATTTACTGCGACGCAGTTTCGATAACGTAGGAAGATCGTGCGTGGCAGCCCACGCCAGGCCCTTATCTGGGGAGAGGGGTGTGATAGGCAGCCCCAGTTCCTCGTGTGCCTGTCGCCATTGAAGTCAGTCGTCATCCAGTGCTCGCTCCCCTAGGCCGCGTCAGGCTTGGCGCATAACCCCCACACTGGCAAACTTAACTCGCTAAATTATTTCTTAGCCAGAGTGGGAGGTCGCTGCATTTGTTTTTTCTTCAGACAACTTTTATTAAATAGTTAATCAACAACGACTGTGGCGCTGCTCTCTCGTTTATCTGCGAATCGGTGAAACCTGTTCGTACTCGGCATACGTGAACACTATGTGAACTGTTGCATCTTGGATAATAAATAGAAGTAATGACTAATAAACCGGAACTTAACTACGTTATTTGGTAAACAATTGGCGCCGTTTTAAAGAGTCTCGTGTTACTACCTCTGAGCTAGAAGAGTGGCAACTTCCAGTCGTCAATACCTTGACGTGCGGCATAGCAAATACGGCGGCCTAACTGTGTGGCTGCAATATTATAAAGCCGGCTATAACTGAGCGCATGCCACATTACAATAAGTTAAATAATAAATGTTATGACTTTGTTGTTTATAAGCCTAAAGGAANGATGACTTTGTTGTTTATAAGCCTAAAGGAATTACATATCTAATAAGATTTTAAATGTTGTTCCTTATTCGTTTTGGAGTTTTGAATATCATTGAAAAGAAATTATATACAGGTGTTTAAATAATTAAAATTTACCGTTTACAAAATTATATGAAATATGATATATATGTGATAAAGAAATTAAAAAACTTCGGGCAGCCTGTAATAATCACGATAATGGTTACAGTCATGAAGATTTAGAATTGATGCATTAAGCCGACAAAAATTTTCATAAAGAAGCTAAAGAATAATGTTAGATAAAGAAACTCAAATTAATGAAAAAATTGCTTCGGCTTTTGTAAGTGTAACTATGTTTACTAAAAGGAAATTATGTTAGATAATTAAACTTCGTTAATATATAAAATTAAAATGTCTATATAATATTTTATACATAAATAAAAAATATAAATAAAATTTTGATATACCTATAAACAATTATAATTTTTATATTGATCAATATTTAACAAAATATCACATTTAAAGGGAAAATAAAATATATAGAATGAAAAGTATTTTATTAATATTATCATTTCTAATAATTAAAAAATTTTCGAAAGGTAAAAATCTGTTATGGTTTAAAAACTGGTCGAATTTTACCAACTGCATCGTCAGTNAATTAAAAAATTTTCGAAAGGTAAAAATCTGTTATGGTTTAAAAACTGGTCGAATTTTACCAACTGCATCGTCAGTTTTAGGAGCACTCGGAACTCTTGCTGGAGGAGCTAGTAGTATTTATATTTTTTCCTGCTGAAAAAACTAGCAAAAATTGAGAATTATTGGAAGAACAAAAAAATATGTAGTTTAGCTATGGAAAATAAAATTGGTAAAAGAATTGTAGCAAAAAAAGGAAAATAAAAAAGAATAAAATATAATTTAATTATAAAATATTGATATTTAAATTATATATAAAAATTGAATATGAACATTTAAAAATTTTTAAATGATAGACAAATTAACAGATAAAATTAATACAAATTAATGTGCAACTGTAAATTGGGTATCTCATCGAATCCTGGAACACATTGGGTTTGTTACCATAAAAAAAAATATTGAAATGGTTTATTTCAATTAATGTTTTAGAAATATTCCCATAGAATTAATTAATTCAAATGTTACGAAATTTCTTATAATAATTATTGAATAGAAAATTTTTATTATGTTATATGTGGACATTTATGATATAAACCCGATCCTTCAGTTCATTGATGACAGAAAATATATCAACAATTTATGAGAGATCCCCCCGCTTTTGAAGGCCAATCAAATATCTATGTCCATGAACAAGTTCATTCCGGTCTTCGGAAAATAAGTAACAAGCGTTCTTGATGCCCTCTGCCTTCTTCACACCACTTGTAGAAGGAAACTCGTGGGGGGATTGCGTGGGAACTTCGAGAGAATCAGCATCCTCCTCATCAGATTCTTCATCATCGTTGTCGTCATAGTCATCACCAATGATGTCTTCATTCTTTATGATCGTCTTCGTCTAATGATCCATCATCAATATCAAGTTTAAATTTCTTTGTAGGAGTCGCATGGTGACCATCAGTATTTAGAGCAAACGACCATTCGTCGATCTCATGCGAAAATCTTGCTGATGTACAATACATACAAACCGACTCTACTGCACCTACTCCATCGTTAGCACTAACTGTCTCGTCATAATCGCCTGTCGAATCAGTACCCACCGATGCAGTGGGGGATATTGATGGCATCACTGGCTCGCTCTAAAAAGCCGAATAGTTGCAGTTCTTGATGTGGTTCTTCAATGCACCACCTTGCATAAACTGTGTGTGGCCAATTTTCCTACTGCTTCATCGCGCGAAAGGTCTCTTTCTACAAGCGATTCTCTCACGTCGTCGAGCATGGCAGATTTTGCTGAAGATAGGTCCACAGTAGCAATACATTTTTCCATGTAATTTTCCAGTAGTGGGAGAAGGTACATCCATAGTGGTAAGCTCTACAGTAGACGTCGTACAATCATTGGCTTGCACAGTGGTGTAACTATACCGTTGTGACCCGTTGCAAATTCATCGGATGTGGCCCTCCCTCAATGTGAAGAAGCTCAACCAAAGTTGTAGTTTCTTTTTAATAAATCACTGCGTAAAGTACGTACCAACGCTATTATAATTATTGTGTGCAATTTTCGTTGATTTTCTAGTAACTTTTAATTTAAAGAGTGTATTTAATTAAAATAACTATTTTATTTTTAGTCAAAATTTTAATAATTTCAATTCCTTTTTTCGGGCTTTCTGTTCAGCAGAGTTCAAATTTCGGGCCATGGAATTTTCAATGGATAGAATAGATAAGTTGCGTAACCGTTCTTCTCCCACAGAATTTCGTAAATAAGATTTTATCAATTTTAATTTTGAAAACGATCGCTTGGCACTAGCGGTAGTTACAGGAACAGTTACAAATAACCGAAATGCAGTGCACACTCCAGGAAAGCTTGAAGACATAAAATGAGTCTTTGTAGTTAATAAATAAGCAAGTTCTCTTTTAAAGAAGATGATTTTTCTATTTCGTGTCTAAAAATGGATCGAAAACTGAGAATTTCCTTGGCAAATGAGACAGATATGTCTTTTTTATATAAATCAACAAATTTTAATGCCTTTTCCAATAAACCGGCGTCATTTAAATTTTGCAAAGTGGCAGTTTTCAAGACACTGAAATCGGAAACAATTTCATTCATTCCAAGGAAACGCGATCTCAGTTGCTTAATGATGATGTCAAATACACGTTAGAATACCTTCTCTTTAAACAAGTTTTCGGGATCTTAGAGACGTTCATCCTCGCAAATTTCATCAAAATAACGTTTCACCTTCCTCTGGCGAGTTTTAGGAAATTCAGGGTTGATAGGCAATTTTTCTGCTACGATATTTCCTTACATTTTTAATTCTCCAAATTCATGTCGATGCTTTTCAAGTTCTTACAGATAGACTTGCAAACGCTTTGAGGCATTTTAAAGATCGATGGCTTTAGACTGAAGTGCTTTAGAGGTCGTGTCGATGGTGTGTAAAATTTTGCAATGGAAAACCAGTAACATAGTAAAGTTGTAGTTTTCGACCTTCTTCTTCAGTGAAACAGCTTCATTTCGCTTATCTGCTTTGGAATTTAATACAATAGTTTTTGTTAGCGCTTTTTGAACTTCAACAAACGGAACATTTTAAAGCAAAAATCGCATCGAAACGTCCTGCCCATCTAGATGAATTTAATGTTTTTAATGTAACCGAAGTTGAAGACTGTCCTTCTTTATTAGATATAAAACTTGATAGTATTTTCCATCTTTTGATACTATACCCAAAAAAATTATAAATTTGTTGCACGGTTTCAAAAAATGTTTGCATTTATATAACCTCTTTTACTGCATCATTAACTACCATATTTAAATTACTAGCAGCACAATGGACATACACCGCATTTGGCTAGATTCCTCTTATAAGTTTTTGAACTCCGCCATAATTGCCTTTCATGTTATTAGCACCATCATATCCTTGTCCATGACACTTAGTCAGAGGAATATTTTAGTCATTTATGGATTTTATAATCTGGTTGGACATTGCTAAGGCAGTTTAATCCTTAACTTCATGAAATTCTAAAAATAACTCTTTAATTACGAGCGCCTTTGGAGTTAAATTTTAATCTTTCTCGACCACACAGTAAAGGTAAAGTCCACACAATCTATCTATTTTCGAAATATCTTGAGTCGTATCAAATATAATGGAGTAAAATGGTGCGGTTATTATTTCATTTACCAGCGCGTTTTCCACTTTTTGAACCAGAGCATTAATGATCTCATTTTGTATTTTTGGACTTAAGTATTTTGTCTGACCCTTTGGTTTACTTAACAATTCTTGTAAAACAGGATCGTACTTCGCTAATAACTCAAAAATACTCAAAAAATTTCCTCTTGGACTTGAATCATTGTTGTATGCCTTTTCTATATGGCCACGAAAAGCTTAACTACAGGTTGAAAGTGTCAGAGAAACATCAAGGAGTCTAGTGAGTACTTGGCGAGAAAAAGATTTTTCTTTCTTGATTATGGACTCTTGCTCTTCATCTAGTGATCCATGTAACCTCCATTGTTGATATAAAAGACAAGAATCCAAATGATTTTTCGATGTCTCGTGTCTTTCTATGGCTTCTGCAATATGTTTCCAATCGTCATAAACTTCTATCGAAACATTTTGTATATTTTTAGATGCCCTATTTGCGAATAACCAACATAGTACACAATATGCCTTTTGAAGCAATAGATAATAGGACAGCCAAGTACGTTCTGGTTTTACGCCAGACTTAGAAACAATATAATAATATTTTTCCAAGAAAGATCTATTGTCACTGTATTTAAGAAGAGGCCTTTAGGTTTACAGTGTCCGTTTTTGATCACAAACCGCTTCCCGTGATCATTTAGTTCTTTAAAATTACCCTTATCAGTAACGTATAGCAAAGATGTAACTTTTTCCACATAAAAAATTATTCACTTTGATATTTGCTCGTACCTGATTGTGGTAGCTCTGGATCTTGATATTCACTTTGTCGGGTTCTGCAATACTGCCACTTTTAGTCACGTATATTTTTTGATTTCCGCCGCAATGTTCATTTGATTCTTCGTCAATAAAATCTTAATTCTTAAAGTACTGACTTATTTTAGGCAACTTTTAATTTTTTTCTTTAGATTCCTTCTTTCTCTTTCGTTTTTCGCTCCCACTTAGATACTTTCTAGAACTAGACATATTGTTATCTAATTTCTACAATTAACTTTGCGACTGAACACGGATCCTATAAAACAAAAACTGTGATATAGATAAAAAAAATCTATGCCACAAACAACCAATTCTCATAACAATCAAATGACGTATGCGTAGTGGATCCTTCCTTATACTTACAAAACAGAAAGTGGGGATTCCCCAAGCGTCACCATTCCTAGAGCCTGTGCCACGAAAGAAGTCCCGCGGCGAAAATATGAACTAACAAAAAAATCATAGACAAAACATATTTCCATAGCTGACAGCGTTGCTACAGCGCCGCGTCTACGAGTGGCGAGGACTTTATTACTACGCACAAGATACGTCCTAAACCTGGGCGATATTATTTCCTTACAAATGCGTTTAAATCTTGATACATTATTTTGTTTAATTTGTGTATGTACTTTAGTAGGTAACTTAAATTAATTGAATACAAAACTAATAAATGCTACTAAATGTGGTAATAATAAATGTTAGGATCCTCCTGTGCCCGCGGCCCTCTCCGGCCGGACACTCCAGGCACTTTGCCCGTCCTGCCACCCTGTTGTTACGCCACTGGGCTTGCATCATATTCATGAAAAAAACTTACGTTCATTCCACAATAGCAACGTGTGCATCTACATGGTCTAGCTACCACTCTATATATAAGTATACTTAATAACATATATAATCAGTAAGATTTAAGCATTTCTATGGATTCGTTGAACAAGACATTTCAAACATCAAATATGTCTACAAGGAGGCTTTTTCGCCCTCCAGTTTGTAAGATAATGCCACATGAAAAAATNCATTTCAAACATCAAATATGTCTACAAGGAGGCTTTTTCGCCCTCCAGTTTGTAAGATAATGCCACATGAAAAAATTAATTTTTTTTGGTAATATTTTGCGGAAACAATTTTTTGATTCCTACTAAATATGGCAAACAAGTAGTATTGCAGTAGGTAATGTTAACTGTTATGTTTTAGGTATGTCAGACATTTATTTTCAAAATGGTGGCCATACAGCTATTTTTGTTTGTTATTGTCCAAAACATGTAATTAATTCCAACGAATTTTTGTATTATGGCTGCATATACTCTTACAATCAAAGGTGTANATTTCAAACATCAAATATGTCTACAAGGAGGCTTTTTCGCCCTCCAGTTTGTAAGATAATGCCACATGAAAAAATAATTTTTTTTGGTAATATTTTGCGGAAACAATTTTTTGATTCCTACTAAATATGGCAAACAAGTAGTATTGCAGTAGGTAATGTTAACTGTTATGTTTTAGGTATGTCAGACATTTATTTTCAAAATGGTGGCCATACAGCTATTTTTGTTTTGTATTGTCCAAAACATGTAATTAATTCCAACGAATTTTTGTATTATGGCTGCATATACTCTTACAATCAAAGGTGTANTATTGTCCAAAACATGTAATTAATTCCAACGAATTTTTGTATTATGGCTGCATATACTCTTACAATCAAAGGTGTAAACACAAAATCACTTTTTCCATCATTCTGTAAATTAGTATAACTTGGCAAATATAAATATATGTGATCTCAAAATAAAAAACCGAATTCTACCCAATTTAGCAAACAGTTAGCGCTATGGGAGGCTATGTAAACTCACAATGTTTTGAGTGGAGCAAACATACATATTTTGAAAATGGATGCCATATAAATATAAAAACTTCAAATTTTCATCTACAAGACTGCAAAACAAATTTTAACTTAACTTTGTTTGTTCACATTAGCAGTTGTAACTATCAAAATTGTCTATGCAAAGCCTCATTTTCCCGCCATTTTGTAATATGGCTACAAATAAAATAATATCTTTTATATGCCGTATCTCAGAAAATAATCAACCGATTTCCTTCAAATTTGGTGATGAATTTGTACTGTGATAAGCTGTATTAATTAATACATTTACGTAGGTAAGTCTCTTTTTCTTGAATGGCCCATATCCAAACATTTTAGCCTAGTGTGTTATATCTACGAAACCGTATAACAGATTTAAATTTACCTTTGTGTATTTTATCCATGAAAATAATAAAATGTGCTAACATATGTACCTTATTTCCCTCCAATTGTGAAGATCGTCTCATGATCATTGTAGGATTTATGCCATATATTGAGGACCAATCAAACCGATATGAATACAAAGATCCTCCTTTGCCGGATTTGTTTTATGCAAATTAGTGTCCGGGGTATAAACCGAACATTTTGTCCTATTTGCGGAATAATTCGACTAATTTCTCCAAATTCATCTAAAGAAGGAATTATAATTACATGATTTGAATGGGGTCAGGCAAAAATTTTAAAAATTGCTGCCAAATAAATGTTTTTATACTTGGCATATCAATTAAACATTTAAACAATTGTAGTCAAACTTTTTATGCTGAAATTATATAATACTAATATCGTGTGCAGAGCCTCTGTATAAGCAACTTTGTAAGATAGACTTATTTAAAAAAACAAGATTTTCATGCCATATATTGGAAAAAAATAAAGCGATTTTCATCAAATTTTTCACACACGTAGCGAATGTAAACTTATATGTTTTTGTGGCTCAAACACATATTTCCCAAATATGGCCATAAAATATTTCCGCTTGTCAATTAAAATCGTATACTTATTGCATCCGAATCCTAACTCCGTGATGTAGTTGAATGCAAGCTTGCTTAATTTTACGATTTTTTCTGAATTTGAATCCTGGGAAAGTCACTGGAGTATTTTAAGTGTCATTGTAATGTTAAACATGTTCCGGGTTTCATCTCTACTTGTAATGCTGCAAATAAGACGTCAATACAAACCAACAAAAAAGCTTTGAAGGACTTGACTCTAATGGTTTTACACCCTTGTAGAGGAAAGTAGGCTCATTAGTATTCAGTAACTTCTTGTTCATATTATTTACGATAAAAAATTTAATATTTAATATATTTATCTTTATAAATAATTGTAGTTATTTTATTCATTGTGGTCGTACTTTGTTATACATAATTATAAGGAAATATGTATTTATACATCAAATTTTAATTAAATGTTGGTCAGGATCCCTTTTAGAGGAGATTACCAAAAATTTTGGGGCAAAACGGGGTTTCAGTATTCGGCCAAAACAATTGTAATATGGAGGGATGAAGTTTGGCATGAATTCTCTTGTGTGTCTTTGATTCGCCAAGCCTGTCATGATTCAGGGTGTGAACACTGTTCTGGTGGTATGTAGTCAGTGTGGCTTTGTTTCGCCAAGACCGGCTTGATACAGGGCGTGAACACTGTACTGGTGGAATGTAGTCAGAGTGGTTTGTTTGCCAAGACCGGCAGGATACAGGCTGTGAAAACTATACTGGTGGCATGTAGTCAGTGTGGCTTTGTTTCGCAAAGCCCGGTATGATGCAGGGTGTGGACACTGTACAGGTGGCATGCAATTAGTGTGGCTTTATTTCGCCAAGCCCAGTATGATGCAGGGTGTGAACACTGTACTGGTGGCTTGTAGTCAGTGTGGCTTTGTTTCGCCAAGCCCAGTATGATGCAGAGTCTGGACACTGAACCGGTGGCATGCAATTAGTGTGGCTTTGTTTCGCTATGCTCAGTATGATGCAGGGTGTGGACACTGTACTGGTGGCATGTAGTTAGTGAGGCTTTGTTTCGCCAAGCCCAGTATGATGCAGGGTGTGAAAACTATACTGGTGGCATGTAGTCAGTGTGGCTTTGTTTCGCAAAGCCCAGTATGATGCAGGGTGTGGA
>NQII01005512.1:66416-83923 GCA_002778355.1 Clitarchus hookeri
ACACTGTACTGGTGGCTTGTAGTCAGTGTGGCTTTGTTTCGCTAAGCCCAGTATGATGCAGGGTGTGGACACTGTACTGGTGCCATGTAGTCAGTGTGGCTTTGTTTCACCAAGCCCAGTTAGATGCAGTGTGTGAACACTGTACTGGTGGCTTGTAGTCAGTGTGGCTTTGTTTCGCTAAGCCCAGTTTGATGCAGGGTGTGGACACTGTACTGGTGGCATGCAATTAGTGTGGCTTTGTTTCGCCAAGCCCAGTATGATGCAGGGTGTGAACACTGTACTGGTGGCATGTAGTTAGTGAGGCTTTGTTTCGCCAAGCAAGGCATGATGCAGGGTGTGAGCACTGTACTGGTGACTTGTAGTCGGTGTGGCTTTGTTTCGCCAAGCCCAGTGTGATGCAGGGTGTGGACACTGTACCAGTGGCATGCAATTAGTGTGGCTTTGTTTCGCCAAGCACAGCATGATGCAGTGTGTGAACACTGTACCAGTGGCATGTAGTCAGTGTGGCTTTGTTTCGCCAAGCACGGCATGATACAGTGTGTGAACCCTGTACTGGTTGCGTGTAGTTTGCTTGGCTTTGTTTCGCAAAGCACTGCATGATGCAGGGTGCGAACACTGCACTGGTGGCATGTGGTTAGTGTGGCATAGTATCACCAAGCCCGGCATGATGCAGGTTGGGAACACTGTACCGTTGGCATGTAGTCAGTGTGGCTTTGTTTCGCCTAGCACGGAATGATACAGTGTGTGAACCCTGTACTGGTGGCATGTAGTTAGTGTGGCATAGTATCACCAAGCCCGGCATGATGCAGGTTGGGAACACTGTACCGGTGGCATGTAGTCAGTGTGGCTTTGTTTCGCCAAGCACGGCATGATACAGTGTGTGAACCCTGTACTGGTTGCGTGTAGTTTGCTTGGCTTTGTTTCGCAAAGCACTGCATGATGCAGGGTGCGAACACTGCACTGGTGGCATGTGGTTAGTGTGGCATAGTATCACCAAGCCCGGCATGATGCAGGTTGGGAACACTGTACCGTTGGCATGTAGTCAGTGTGGCTTTGTTTCGCCTAGCACGGAATGATACAGTGTGTGAACCCTGTACTGGTGGCATGTAGTTAGTGTGGCATAGTATCACCAAGCCCGGCATGATGCAGGTTGGGAACACTGTACCGGTGGCATGTAGTCAGTGTGGCTTTGTTTCGCCAAGCACGGCATGATACAGTGTGTGAACCCTGTACTGGTGGCATGTAGTTAGTGTGGCATAGTACCGCCAAGCACGGCATGATGCAGGGTGTGAACACTGCACTGGTGGCATGTAGTCAGTGTGGCTTTGTTTTGCCAAGCTCGGCATGATACAGGATGTGAACCCTGTACTGGTGGCATCTAGTTAGTGTGGCTTTGTTTCGCCAAGCAAGGCATGATGCAGGATGTGAACCCTGTACCGGGGCTTGTAATCAGTGTGGCTTTTTTCTCCAAGCCCGGCTTGATGATGGGTGTGAAAACTGAACTGGTGGCATGTGGTCAGTGTTGCTTAGTTTCTCCAAGCCTGGCATGATGCAGGTTGGGAACACTGTACTGTTGTTATGTAGTCAGTGTGGCTTTGTTTCAAAAATCACAGCTTGATGCGGTGTGTGAAAACTGTAGCGGATGTCTTCCATTCTGACACTATTTATCATTTCTACAAAATGTGCATGCCTTAAACTTATTCTTCTCATTCACTTAGCTTCCTTTATATATTTACACTGGCTATTTTGATTAACAGAATCTGCTGGTATCGAAACACTTATTTTCTTTCTTTGTATTTCACTATGGCAGCAGCTAACAACTCCAATTGTCTATCACACGTTGTATGAGATACAACTTCAAATACCAAATTAGTTGACTGATAAGAAAATGGTGACATTATAAACAGTAAAATTAGTTTGGAGAGAGAATTTCATAGGTAAAATCTAACAACATGAAAAGTGCAAAGTTCTTTGAAGTATTTTTAATTTTTTTGTATTTGTTGTACGACTTAGGTGATTTTTATTACATTATTTCTTGTGTGTCAGATAAGTTTCAATATATCATGTGATTGTATGCGACTAGCATGTATGGAAGTATTTTATTTTAGGTTTTTTGGTAACTTAATTTTAGCCACCAACACAAACCTTTTCTCTTGTTATTTTTCCCTGAAGTATTTTTTGCCTTGATGACACTGGTATATCCATATTCGACGAATTATTCTGTTAAATATAAATTTTGCAAATAAATCACCTTAATTTTAATTTATTATCTTAAAAAGTGTGTACTCATAATAATGTAGTTAATAGGTGGAAGGTCTTAACTTCACCACAAAAATAAAGACAGTTTATTATTATCTATACCACTATTTATACATGGAAGGGGGGGGCAGCATCAGTAAGGGAGAAGGAGGAAAGGCTCACCGCGCCCAAGCCCTCCAGGGCTCTGGTGACGAACAGCAGCCTCACGTCGACTCCTGCCACTAGCGGGGTGAGCAAAGTCATGACGGACGCCAAGGCGATGCCCAGGCCGAAGAGTCTGTGACCGCCAATCCTGCCAGCGAGCCAACCACCGGGAATCTGCCCCACCGTCACACCATAGAAGAAGGCGCTGTGCATCAGACCCTGCGTCTTATAGTCCCAGTCAAAGTCCCGCACCTGCCAACACCACCACTTCTATACTCCACTCTCTCTTACTTACCACTTTTCTAAAGCCATGCTCATGTTCTGCTTCCACGGTATTCCAGTGCCTCATGCAAACAAAGTTTAAATGATTCTAGAAAATTACAACAAAGCGACAACGCACCGCATTCGTGTGCACTAGGTGTAATAACATTTTGCATAAGTACTATTTCTTACTAGGTATCACCAACAAATTTATTGTCTCCCTGTCTTTACTCACATTAATTTTACATTAAATATTATAATATATAAAATAATTCATTTAATCTAAAAGTAAGGTACTTTTACTTTAACACACATACAGAATGCTTGTGATACATGACATATTTAGGAAACGACCAAACACATCATAAATGGTGTGATTTTTCAAATGTTTGATTCAAAAGTGTGAAGAAACCGTGAATAGACAATACACACTTTTCGCAGTTAACCTGTTCAGTCCCTATCCCCATGATTGAAGTTGGGAAGCACGATACTTTTAACTTGGCAAGTGAACATTTTTGCATTGGAGTGCACTGCTGATGTATGTGTGTCGAAAGTAGCCAGTCAAATCTGAGTTTTCTCGGTGTGCCTCTGTGTCCCCCTTATGTTGCATTATTTTACTCCTGCACAGTGAACGCTAACTTGGTGTACCACTGAAGGTTGCAGTTACACTTCGGAGGTTCACATTGGTAAGCCATGGTTGTATGCATGTGTCTGTGGTTTTTACTTTAAGGTTTAGTACAATTCAGTTTCTTGGAATACATCGCGAAGCCTTCAGCTGTGTAAGCGAAGGTATAAGAACAATTATATATAAACAAAACTTCGTAAATTGGATGCCTATGTATCCGCGGTGGACAAATCGTTTAATTTTATAAAATGTTTTATTTTTGTAAATATAAATTTTTAAGGAATTTCCATTTTATTTTAGGGACAAACAAACACAATCCAGGAATTGACTATCTGTAAATTTCTAATTGGCTCAATGAGTCAGTGAAGAGATTTGAGTGGCTCTTAACATCAAGGTCTTGAGAGCCGGTGAGGGTGAAGCGAGGTGAATATGGAGAGCCGGAATGTAAGGGCGAGGTAAACGGGAGATCCGGGGGTAAATCAGCCAACCAGAGGCACCATCCGGCACGATTGTCACATGTGTGTGGTGAATGGAGGCCGGCGATACCTGTGTGACGGTGCCGTTGAGGGCGGTGACATTATTCCACGACGTCATGGTGACGATGGCGACGCTGAGGTTGGCCCGCATCCCTGAGACGTTGAAGAGGCCGAAGAAAGCGAGCAAAGTCAGAACGTCCCTCCTGCGTAGCCAGAACTGCCATCTGGGTCCGAGCGCCGCATCCCTCTGTGCGAGACTGCAACACACTTGTCTCCACTACTAAGGGCAATTTCACACTATCAATGTCCATTGAATTCAACAACTTCAATTCCATTTTTCGAACTTGAAAAATCAATTTATCTGCCTTTCAGTTAATTGCATTCCTAATCTCTCAAGACTCCACATAACATTTTATGACATATTTTTTAATGAAACCAGTTTAAAAAATACCAAAAGTATATTTTTAAAAGTATCTCCGAATCATGCATAACACAGAAATAATCTGTTAAACAACAACTGCTCTTCCTATTATTGTACATTTACTTTTTAAAAAATATGCATCCATTTTGTAACAACTTTAAATGTGTGTGCACACGACTCTATTATTACGAGATTACTTTGACGCTACTTCTCTTCTGTGGTGTACAGAATAGTTCGTATGGTCTACAGTTAAAGTTAGCTGGCACAGATTATAGGTGCCTTGAAGGTTGGGGGTATATAACACAATACTTAATTACATCTTGTTATTGAACAGGTTTATTTAACGGGAATTTACTCATACATTCCCGGCACTGTTGCGGGACTTTATACCTACTTTCCCGGCCCCTTGAACGAGAATTTTCTCATACTTTAACGCCCTGCGAGTTGAGGCCTGAAGGGCTGGTTATACTGTTCTGGCTATGTTTACTATGCTGTGGGGGTGTTAGGTGACAGTACAGGTCCGTGAGTGACGACAANGAATTTACTCATACATTCCCGGCACTGTTGCGGGACTTTATACCTACTTTCCCGGCCCCTTGAACGAGAATTTTCTTATACTTTAACGCCCTGCGAGTTGAGGCCTGAAGGGCTGGTTATACTGTTCTGGCTATGTTTACTATGCTGTGGGGGTGTTAGGTGACAGTACAGGTCCGTGAGTGACGACAAGGTTACTTATCTGCACATGTTGCATGGTAGTTGTTCTAGCAGTTGACATGTGGTGAGATATATGGCCCGGATATGTTCTGGCAGTTGATGAGGTCTGGTGAACTGGATGGCCCTGCTAAAGGCCCTCTGTGGTTGGGTTGTTGCTGTCAGCTGGCTTCCTCTCGATGTGACGCTTCTCGTTGAAAATCACCGCTCGCTCCCGTTCTCTGCATAGGGCAGTAATGGACTGCTTACTACCCTACCATGTCCCGACGAGGGACATCGTGTGCGGGCCCTCATTCCGGCTCTCGGCACGGGGTTGCACTGGACAATCTCACTAGCTTGACATGGCACTTCTTGTTGAAGTTCAGCACTCGTCTCCGCCTTCTCGATGCATTGTAACTGATTGATTTGTGACCGGTAACTTCCTGACTTGACTGACTGACTCGTGTCCCGGCATGGTGCAAATACTTATCCGACCTAACTCTGGTGACTGTTTCTGATTCTGTCCTGCGTTCCGCATCTCGCGTCTCGTGCCCCGATTTGGCTGACCCATTAATGTTGCGACTGACTACCTGTGCATCCAAGGGTGGCGATTCCAAACTCCGCGCCACCTACTGCTCGTCGCTTCGACTGTCTCTGCGAACTGACGTGGCCGGAGGTCCGATCTCTCTGGCCTTGTAACTATTGCACCGACTTACTCTCTCGGCACAGCTTAACTCTCTGTGCAATGATAACGAACTGCCTAACTGGTCTCTCTGTGCGGTACAGACAAACTGCCCTCTCTGCACGGTGATAATCAACTGGCCCCTCTTCTCTTGTAAATTGGCTTATATCCTTTCTCTACTCCCTCCCTAAGTTCCCACAGGTGTCTCTCTTGTTGTGGAGGGGGGTGGGAAGAAGAAGGTGCCATCCACAACTTACTTCTGACACGTGCCATGGTTTGTGAAGGTTGGGGATGTAGGTGGTGGCCTGCACCCTGAACTTACCCTGTCAGATTATTCTTCTGTGGTGTGTGTCCACATTTTCGTGTGGTTAGCTAAGGGGGGGGTGGAATGAGTGCTCGTGGCACCCCATTTAGCTAGTAAGCTGTTTCTCGGTGCTTGTTTTCAACTTCAGGTGGATTACGCTTGACTATCTCATCATTTCTCTGGGTTTACAAATTTCACGGGGCTTGCTAGGGAGGACGGGGAGGATAGGAGAAGGCCTGTGCTGAAGGAATGACATGTGGAATGCGCCCTACATGGTGTAAGCTGGCGTGGGGGAGGAGGATTCGTGGCAGTGCCGCTATTCTTCCTATTACGTCACGCGTCAACTTCCATTAATATTGACAGAAAAGTTGTGTTCGGTGATTGTAATTTTGAATTCAAGAAAATATAAAACATGTTCTAAACATACATATTAAAGGAAAACGAAACATTCTAGAAATTGTAAGAAAAAATTGCAGTTATTATGACTCTCATATGATGTAATATAGCATTCAATGAAATGAATTGAATAAAAATGTATGGTAATTTGAAGAAAAATTTTATTGTGAAGAAGGGCCTTAACTGTGCTACTCTTCTAGACGATTGTCTGAACAATTATGGACATACGCGACTGCAAAAACAATTCGTTATAGGCTCACAAATCCTACCAGGAAAATAAAATACCTAAATTAAAAAACAAAATATATATGTATATGGTCTTCCTAGGCGATTTATATATACACACGGAGGCGACAAAAGTCATCGGATTGCAATATGCAAATAGACAGATGGCAGTAGTATCGCATACAAAATGAATAAATAGGCTGTGCTATTGTTGGGTTTTCAATTGTAGTCAGGAGATTAATGTCAAAAGGTTTCTAACGTAATTATGGCCGCACGACGGGAATTAACAGACTTTGAACGCGGAATGGTAGTTTGAGATAGACACATGGGACATTCAATTTCGGAAATGGTTAGGGAATTCAACATTCTGACATCCACAGCGCCAATAGCGTGCCGAGAAAACCAAATATCAGATATAACCTCCCATCATGGACAACTCAGTGGCCGACCGCCTGCACTTAATGACAAAGACCAACGACGTGTGCACAGAATGGTCAGTGTTAAGAGACAAGCAACATTGTGTGAAATAACCGCAGGAATCAATTTGGGACGTACGATGGACGTGTCCATAAGGACAGTGCGGCGAACTTTGGCTGTACTGGGCTATGCTAGCAGAAGACCGTCTCGAGTGCCTTTACTAATACCATGACATCGCCTGCAGTGCCTCTCCTGGGCTCGTGACCAAATCGGTTGGACCCTAGACGACTGGAAATCCTCGGCTTTGTCATATGAGTCCCGATTTCGGTTGGTAAGAGCTGATGGTAGGGTTCGAGTGTGGTGCAGACCTCACGAATCCATAAACCCAAGTTGTCAACAAGGAACTGTGCAAGCTGGCGGTGGCTCCATAATGGTGTGGGCTGTTTTTACATGGAATGGACTGGGTCCTCTGGTCCAACTGAACCGATCATTGACTGGAAAGGGTTATGTTCAGCTACTTGGAAACTCCTTGCAGCCATTCAAGAACTTCATGTACCCAAACAACGATGGAATTTTTATGGATGATAATGCGCCTTGTAACCGGGCCTCAACTGTTGAGTATTGGTTTGAAGAACATTCTGGACAATTCCAGCGAATGACTTGGCCACCGAGATTGCCCGACATGAATCCCATCGAACATTTTTGGGACATAATCGAGATGTCAGTTCGTGCACAAACTCCTGCACCGGTAACACTTTCGCAATTATGGATGTTTTCGTTGTCTTTGTTGTTCTTTCAGTTTTCGGAATATTCTTCATGTATGTGTGGCCGCTAATTGTGATTGTGCTGTCTTTTTTTCTGGTGTCATCTGACTACATTCCTGCTCGGAATTAAATGTATGTTACATTTACGTTCTGTTGTGCCATTGTTTTCTCATGACTTAAATTCCTTCTTGGAATTGTATGTATGTTACATGTTTGTCGACAACAGCTAACTCCGGCTCGTATATTTATATTTATTTTATTTATGTTTTTTAGTCTATGTCAATTTTTAATCTAATTTTTTAAATTTTACCTAGTAAGATTTCTGAGATTTCAAGAAGTGTTTGCAGTGGTGTATGTCTGTAATTGTTCAAACAATCAAACAATCAATTATCTCCATTGCAACAATCAAGCAAGCAACACACAATTCCAGTTATTGTACGTGTTAGTTTATATACCTACAAGCAAATATAAATTATATGCTAAGTTCATATTGTTCTGTAGGTACCTCCGAGTTTTCTTCTGGGGAGAAAGAATATGTGCAATTTCTCAGACTAATCTAAGTTACATTTTAATTATATGGCAGAAGCCCTGTGGGCATAAGCTGGAGTCCTTAAAATAGCAGTACTAGAAATTTTCCTCAAATTAGATGGATCGTTCACAATGTGTTTCATGAAGTGGTTCGAAAGGCACGTTCGTGCAATGGATGGACAGTTTTGTGAAAAGTTTTGCTAAATGCTTCGCAAACGGGGAGACATGCTTCTGGGCATCGAAGATGTTGGCAAGTGTGCCGCCGGTTCGAGTCCCGATCAGATGGTGCTACATCGATAGTCATGGACATGCCCGCGAGAATGCGGTATCGATGGTGAGTTATCTAGCGTCTGTTCGTCTGGCTCGAGAATTCGTCGGGCAATAAATAACTTGTCATGCAGGATAGGCCATGCGCCATGATACAAATGGCTGATACCCGACACGACATTCAATGAATATGATAAATTATCTGCATGTATAAATAAATTTATTCCTGAGAGAGATTAGTTGCTATTCAGCCAGCAAATCAGTAACATCTCGGCAGGAATCAGACGATGTCAGTATGCAGGAGTCAGTCTACAAGAGTCACAACTGAGTGGAAGTTAAGTGTATTAATAATTGTATGCTTAAAGACGATGCAAGCCACTGACGATGTGAAATCGAGAACGTCATGTACGAGTACATGCATACCTTCAACAACTAACCCAAAAACAACATGAAAAACAATGTTGTTATTGTGCCAAGATCTTCAGGAAAATTTGCAATCGCTGTATCATGATAAGAGTGATGGTGATTGTTCCGTATTACGTATCCAAATCACCAAAAAAACATTATATTACGTATCCAATGATACATAAAATCCACCCAAAAAGTCGTCGATTTCGTATCCAACCTAAGTCTTGAGAAGGCCAAAACAAATGCAAAATTTCTTCCTGCGTATCCAGTCTGCCTGTAATTACCTGTTTTTTACCAAACGTTTATTTGTGCGTATCCACATGAAAAATGACTTGAATTGAAAAGCAGTGGGTTTGCATATCCAAAACGACAGGTGGAAATTGCCACCAAGCCTCATTTGTTCCGATTCACATATTCATTTATCTTTTTAAAATATTTATAAAAATACCTAATTGTTTCCTGTGGCGTATCTAAACTGAAAACGGAACATTTGGTCACTTTACCAAATTTCTTTGTGCGTATCCACATGAAAAACGACTTGAATTGAAAAGCAGTGGGTTTGCATATCCAAAACGACAGGTGGAAATTGCCACCAAGCCTCATTTGTTCCGATTCATGTATCGGGGAGGGGGGGATCTCATTGCGGAAAGTGATTTGCTTTAAATTTCGGTGATCGCACACCGCAAGTCAATTACATTTAAAACCTAAACCCAGCTAGTGAATTGAGTTGTGCAAATAATAATGAATTTAAAAAAAAAATCAAGACATGAAAACTCTAAAGTCTTCACTGGCTTACAGTGAGGGATTATAATTTATGCATTTCATGTATCAATTTCTCGGAATCATGAGTTTGTGTAGGGATTTTTCATTTTGTTCTTTTTATTTGAAAGGTGTGCAGCTCCAAGGTGTCCACAAATGTTAGTGTGTCACGAGAGAAAGGCTGGGAATACTACTATGTGAGTCACCTCTCTTTGCACCTGCGAGGTTGTTTACTTTTATTTGCTTTATTTGAAAGTTGTCTAGATTTTATAGCCCCCCCCCCCAACAACATGGCCGTCACTCCTCTCTACACTCGAGATTTAATCAGGTTGGTGATATCGACAGGCAGTTACTTGGTATTGCAATTGCAAGTTTACACTCAGCCATCCTAGTTTTACAGATTAAAACAACTGCTCATTTAAACCACTCCACACACCGCAAGTCAATCACATTTTAATTTTTAATGAGCCATTGTGATTTTTCTATTCAAGTACACGAAATTTAATATATATTGGCAAAGGGGGGAGTTTGGAATGGGCCTCCCTTGTACTATCAATACATTACGTAATTAAATAAACAGACATTCACTCTTTAAACTGACATTACACACCGCATGTCAATCGCACTTTAAAATGGAACAAATCACCCAACTTTAAACCGATACCATAAACAGTTACACAAATTACCACTTTAATTTTAAATGAGCTATTGTGATTTTAAATTAAACCAGTTGTGAGATTCCTAGTTAGGTACAAAAAATTTAATATATGCCAAAGAGTAAGCTATTCAAACCATTTAAAACATAAAAACTAAACCAATTAATTCATTTTAATGTTATTAATTTTTCCCAATAGTTCCTCGGGGCCAATCCGGCTGCGGAAAGTGACTTGTTAAAAATTTCCTATTACATATTCGATCCTAAACCAACTAATTCATTTTAACTATAAACAATTAATTCATTTTAAACTTTACTTTAAATTGACATACACACACACACACGCGGCAAGCCATTCAAACACTTTGAACTGATGCAAATATCAAGTCATTTTAAACTCTACACAAAGACCTCGCTCTTACTACACATAGCAAGCCAATCTCACTTTAATTTTAAATAAACTATTGTCACAGACCCCCCCTCCCCCTCCGATTTTAAATAGACATCACAAAAAACAATTAAACAATTCATTTGCACTTTAAACTGAGGCCAATAGCTACTCGTGTATTTTTTTTTTTTACTCATCCTTACTTGTATCTGATAATGAAAAAAAAATATCTACTTTTGTTTTATCCATTTATTTTCCGATGACTTGCTTATAAGCTTCGGCATGGACGTCGATGCACCACAGTTGTACTGACTGCATCGTATGTCAACTTCTACCAACTTCTACCAAGTCATGGATCATCAGTTGAATAAAAGGTACTCTTACCAACATAGGTAATGTATACACTTCTTCTTTATTTTAAGCGAGGTTATTTTTATATCTACAATCGACTAGTATGGTCTTTCACGATGGTTTTGTATTTCAGGTCAAAGATGTACGAGGACCCAGAGGACCCCTTCATACAGTGCCCTCTTAACCGAGCGCATAGGATTTTGCGCTCGCGAATGGAGAGGCATTTATATAAATGTAGGGCAGCTGTGGAGATCGAAACAACAAGATCTCCATTACCCACAGCTGAAAAATCCTCTGCGTCCTCGTCCCCCCTCCCCCTCACCATTCCCCACCTTCTATATCCTATTCGGCAGAGAATTGGGACTATGGGTCGTATGTGACATACGACCCAATGNTTGGGACGATGGGTCGTATGTGACATACGACCCATCGTCAAAAATTAGGAACTCAAAAGAACTCATCATCAGAAAGCCAAAGTGAGTGTTTGTAGCGGCCGATCGTGTCACATTACCCAGGCGGAAAAAAAAAACATCTGTACATAAAATTGAATTTGTTTTTGTTTTCAGAAAGAAATATTAATTTCGTCGTCGAAGGGAGGAAGGATACACCGAGGAAGCAGCGAGGCGAAGAATATGTAACTAAAAATGAAAAAAAAAATATATATATACTTTTCATTTATCTGTTTATTTATATGTATAAAGTTACATTTACGACTTTAATTTTCAATGAGCCATTGTGATTTTAAGCTAAACCAGTTTTGATGATGATTCTCTAAACTAAACCAATTGTGAGATTTGTAGTTAGGTACAAAAAATTGAATATATACCAAACAACAAGCTATTCAAACAATTCAAACACTTTAAAACTAAACCAATTAATTCATTTTAAACATGAAAACCAATTAATTAATTTAAACTTTACTTTAAATTGACACACACACACACACACACTTTAAATAGACATCACACAAAACAATTAAACAATTCATTCGCACTTTATACTGAGGCCAATAGCTACTCGTGTATATTTTTATTTTCACTCATCCTTACTTGTATCTGATAATGAAAAAAATAATAATATCTACTTTTGTTTTATCCATTTATTTTCCGATGACTCGCTTATAAGCTTCGGCATGGACGTCGATGCACCATAATTGTACTGACTATATCAAGAGAATATGTCAACTTCTACCAAGTGCACCTTGTGTTTTGGAGGGTACGAACAGTGCTATCACTGTGATTGGAATGAAATAGTACCGAGGTTTCCTCGTCAACCTCACCCAAGATTATGGTGCGATTCGATGAGGGCCAAAATATGGGATTGAATTGCCAAAGGAGAGCATTGCAGCCCATAACTGCAATGCTTGTAGGCGAATTGNACCTCACCCAAGATTATGGTGCGATTCGATGAGGGCCAAAAAATATGGGATTGAATTGCCAAAGGAGAGCATTGCAGCCCATAACTGCAATGCTTGTAGGCAAATTGATAATTTTTTTTTTATATGCTCCATCCTACAGTGAAGAAGTAAACCGCACCCGACTCGAACTTGGATACTCCAAACGGAACTCGGCGAGATGGGTACTCTTCCAGGACTCCTAGACATCACCCTTTAACGGCCAGGGCTTCTAGACATCACCCTTTCGTGGCTCGGGATGTGACAACATAACTGAAGATTACCTACTGCTGGATGTAGGCAGTGTACAGCAGCTAAAAAAAATGGACATCCAGCTAATCTATCCTAGAGTCTCCGACTTTATTAAACATGTATATAAATGTAAAATTTGATTTTGTGTGTGGTTTTTGAATAAATGTTATTTAAATTCTCTCTATGTGCCATTTATAAAACATAAGTAGTTTCTTTCTTTTGAATAAACACTTTAAAAATATTTACTAGACGTTGGTAATTTGTTAGCCATTAGCTTCTCGGGGCCTATCCCATTGCGGAGAAGTGACTTGCTAAAACTTTCCTATTGCATATTCCCACTTTAAATTGATCGCCGATATGGAGCAGAACATTATTAAAATGAACAAATGTTTAGATAAATAAACTAATTCATTTTAAACTTTAAGCCATTAGTAATCACGAGCTGTGAGATGGCTATTTCGTGTTGTTATGGAGGTGATATATATTGGCAAGGGAGTAACGATCTGGTCCTCCTTCTTACTACCAAACAACAAGCTATTCAAACACTTTTAAAATGTTTACTGGAAGATGGTACTTTTTTTAGCCGTTAGCTTCTCGGGGCCGATCCCATTGCGGAGAAGTGACTTGCTAAAAGTTTTCTATTGCGTATTCTCACTTTAAATTGACGCAAACAGCTACTCGGGTACACTTTTTTTCTTTCACTAGCCATTATTGCCCGTATCTGAAAATGAAAAAAAAAATTAAAGTACTTTTCGTTTATCCGTTATTTAGTTTTTTCTACAAATGCAAAGCGTTGTTAGTTTTACCTTTTGAGAGAACTGCCTTCATCACCGCTGTCTCCTTCGTGACGAGTCTCCTCGTGCATTGCAGCTGCATGGATTAGAAACGAGTGCAGTCGTTGTCCGTATGGGTGGTTCTTTTTCCAAATGTATTCTGCCAAGTAGCCGGTCCACGACTTTTCCCGTCTGCCAAAACACGGAATGCTATACCTCACCGAACACCAACTCCGTTCGATGTTTTGTGTGTGCACTCTTAAAGATTCGCCTTGCCTCAGCTTTAGTTTGTTTCGGGTGTTAACTATTCCACTCTTTTCACTGCACACAAATTCCTTCCGGTGATTTACTTGCAGGTGGCGATAGCCGTGCATGTCCAAGTTACTGTAACCTCGCCAACAGTCTGAAATTATCGTCGTGCCCGGCACAATCCATTCACGAATACATTTTACTAAAGTCGCGGCGTTCCTCTTTTCCACCGGCACCAGGAAGAAATTAGTAGGATCGCCTCTCTCCACACCTCCGAAAACCCACTGGCCGTGAACTTTTCGTCCCTTGCGGTTTTTATGCTTACCCATCTTTGATTCGTCTATCTCGACTATTTTGCCAGGCCCGCCGATTCTTTTCCTGTAAGTTAACACCCAGTCTATGCACACTTGGCGGCAGAAATTCGACTAGGTGACGACTGTCTTGCCCGAGCACTGAAGCTCGTTAACTATAGTCTGCTGTCGGGGATACTTGATCAGGCACCACAATAAACACAACTCGATGATCTTGCCCGGCGACAAATTTGAATCTCCCACGAAACTGCCCTGTCTTGCCGACACTTTAAAATTGCATTTTGTGCCATTCTCCATGCGCTGTCGACACCAGTAAAACAAACCTCGATTGTCCACGAGCTTGGCTTCGCCCTTTCTGCATCGTCTACATGGTATTGACGGTTTAAGGATGTCATGCTCGATGAGGAATGTGTTTACGTCCGGTGAGAAGTAAATCAATTTCCGAGCGTTCAACATGGTGATTTTACACCCCTCACACACCATTGTATGTTTTCCTAATTGAAAACTTTTAGGTTTTAAGTAAAAATACATTTGGATACGCTAAACGGAACAATTGACTTGAACTTGGATACGTTAAACGGAATTCGACCGGATACGCAATAGTACACTGACTTGAAAAGTAAATAATTTGAGTGGATACTCGATAGTGCACTCGCAGGTTTCCTATGGTTTTACCATAAGAGTACGTAATACGGAACAATCACCAGAGTGATTGTTTGAAGATCCTATATCATGCATTTATTAGTTGCTGTAAATGCTCCTCGCAGTTCATTCAAAATGATAATTTAATAAACACATCAAGCCCAACAAATGTAGTGTTCCTTCGCCCACTGAGAAACAGCATGACTTGACATCGCTACAACCTGTTAATACACTACATGTTCACAGAAGACGAGGGAACTGGCATGAGGAAGCATGACGAAAAATTTCCCATGCAGTTTATGTAATGTGATTATGTGAAGGAACATGTCAAGATCCAAAAAGGTTCGTATACTAGAAGATAGTAAGTGATGTCGTCAATACATCTAGCTACATCGATAGGTACTGATTCGACAGACGATTATGACGAGACACTTAATACTACTGACGGGATGAGAGATTAGCCGTTTTTTTTCGCATCGTTCTGAAGTTTAAGAGAACAGAAATGTTTTATACATTGAAGACTACACACAGCATTGTCGCCGACACATTATTTGGAGTGATATTTCTAAGAGTAATTATAAAATTTGCATCACTGATTCTGTGCAAATAGAATAATATCATAATTTGCTATCTCTGCATGCTTCGTAATCGCTCCGCAATCGCTCTGCAGTTGTTCCACCTGCTCTGCAATCAGCACCGTACTTTCCGCAATCGCTCCACATGCACCACAATTAGCACCACACACACCTCAATCAGCACAGCAGCACAGCACACACCACAATTTGCACCATATTCACTACAATCATCACCACATCCACCACAATCAGCACCACATTCACTACTAAAACATGGGATAAATGTGCAATCCAGTTGTCAATGGGCGATGCAATTCATTGGTTTGTTGGCGGAGATATAATTTGTTATCTAAAGCTAATGATTAATTGGCACAGGTGGTTGGCAGGTTGAGCGCCTATAAAGCCAATGAAATATAGTGTTGGGGGTTAAGCGAAGGTACAGAGTAGAGAAGTCTTGGTGACTAAATAGCTAATAAAAATTGACAAGGTGCATTTGCCTGTTGATTGTCGTACCAGGAATCGAACCCTCAAGGTCACACACATCCAACTTTGTTTTTCGCATTTAGTATATAATTTTTATCCTCAGTGTTTGTTATGAATTTTTTTTAGATTTTTGGCAATTATTCCTTAATTTTTTCGAGCTCAATGCTATTCGGGTCAATTTCAAGGTTGACAACAACGAATATAAGGGACAAAGTCACAAATGTAATTATTTCCTCAATTTTTTAATTTATTTTTCGATGTTTCACGATTCACTTCGCCTTTTAATTATTGTAATGGGTGTAGATGATGGTTCGAGTTGTTGGTTGGTCGTTGGGGTCGGGTGAGAAAAACGAGAAGTAATGTTATATTCTCCTCAATTTTTAGAATTTTAATATATTTTTCTTGATTTTTATGACTGGGTGGGGGTGTCGGTATTGGTTATCCGGTATGTGGGGGCGTTGGGGGTAACATTATAATTTACTAAATTTTTAAAAAATAGTTTTTTTTGTGATATTTTAAATATTTTTGGGTTTTTATAATTATTTTCGATTCAAGATCATCCAAGGTCATGGGTACTGGGCCAAGGTCATATACATGGGACAATGTCAAGGTCATAAAGATCCAATATGGCAGTCGGATGATGTCACAATATGGCAGCAGGTCGGTGTCTGGCACTTGTTGTACTAGGTGACATTTGTGCCAGAAGGAACATAACCATTGTACTAGAAATATCAAGAGGGAGAAGCCGTGTTACAGTTGGTTTGAAGTTTAGTTTTTTATCAGTTCTATTTAGCATTTTCTAAGTTTTTAGTCGGAACACGGTGGAATTCAACTGCCTCGTATGCCATGACACTATTATTTTGATTTTTAATTATTAAAAAATTTAAACTTCACCCAAAATCTTTAAATGTACGGTAACTATTCCCAAATGTTGATAGAGGTCACTTAAAATGTAAAATGAACAAATAATTTATTTACGACGGGAATTCGTAGCTAAAAAATTGTAGTCTAGAAGAATACATATTTCTATAATATTTCTGTAATTTGCGTGTGAAATATATATCGTGAGTAGAACATACATAATTTAATTTCAGCAACCTTGCCCTTGTGAATATTTAAACATTTTAAAGAGCAAAACTAATATAGCGGCGATTTGGTATTTTGTATTTGGTATTCGGGGTTAACAAAACGCAAAACGCAACCCACAAATAAATCTGCTCACGTTTGTCAAAAATATAGGGTCTTGTGACCATTTTGTTAGTAAAAAGTTGACGCCCCACTGTTGTGTGCCAATTTAACTAGACGCTATTCCCCACCTGTGGCACACAGAGTGGTTCGTAGGGGCAGAGTTAAATCCTCCAGGCACAGACTATAAGGTGCCTTGAAGGTTGAGGGTATTTCAATAAGGTATTCTTTTGGTGTTTCACTTTGAAGGATGGATATATTGTCTCGAGTTATAAAAACATGTGTAATACGCAATTTTGGCTACTCGTATTAACCGGGGTTGACGTCGTCGTGGAGGGGGGTGGGGGGTGGCTTCTCTGGATGGCGACTTGATACTTAAATACTCTTCTATTGGTGCTGGTATGTTGTCTGCTGTGGGTGAGCTCCTGCGATGTGGGCGGCCTTTGAAAAGGCCCGCGTTTGGTGCCGTCTCCTCTGGACTGCTGTTCTGGGCTCGTTCTGGCGTCCTCTTCGCGATTTCCCGACACAGCACTTTACTCGGCATTGTGATAATGAACTGTCCTGTTCACTAACTGTCCTACTGACGTACTCATGTACTGAGGTACTGTTGTCGCCGGGGGTCCG
>NQII01005512.1:84459-148450 GCA_002778355.1 Clitarchus hookeri
GTGGGTGGGAGGCCTATACAGCAGGACACATGTACGGACCTGGAAACGCGTTTCTACCTCTCCACTTGACCTTTCTCTACGGTGTTTACGACCGACATGTATCTCTCGACACCTCTACACGGGTTATGAGGAGTGGGGAGGGGGGGTTGTTTGGTGTGACAGAGCCGCACTAATACTCCTAATACGTCACACCTCAAAGTTACAATTGGAACACTGGCTGAGTGACCTGTCACGGGAAATAAAGTTTGGGAAGAGCAGAAACCACGAAATACTTCATGTATGTTGTTGGGCCTACTAGCTCTTCTTCAAGGATAGCTTTGTACCACACATTTTCGTCTAAAATGAAGGTTTTACAGCCCCTGCCTTGATGTACACATCACAGATAAAATATTATTTATTAATAACGATGTAATATGAAGCAACCCTTGAGCTTCTATTTGGAATTTAGTAGAGCAGGTGGTGCAAAGTTGCCCTGGATGGCACAATTTTAGACCAAGTGAGTATATGTATAGATTGTTCATGGTAAACTGAGCACTTTTGAAAGCCGTGCTTAGGATCTCCTTACATTGTATCCTTCCGCCATATGTAAGTCTAACATCGCCATTACCTTGATTACTTTGTTCATGCGCCATGGAAGTGAAATCGTGGAATGGATCTGCATGTAAATGTGTTACTTCGTGCAATATTTTACTATGACGTGAATAAAACATGAAACACCAATCTCACTGGACATCACACGTGGGGAGTCTCAGATCCATGTTTATTCCTTCACTGCCAACTTAACTTGGGAGCCCGCATGCAAATGTGCACTGTAACTTGTATGTAGTTACGGGCGGTAATATTTTTCAAAGGTTGATTCCAAAACCGGTCCGTGATGAGCATATATTGTTTTGTACTGTGGTTATTTGAGATGAGTACAAATTCAAATCGTCCGAGATGTCATTCTGTGAGAACTCTTTTTCCGAACTTCAAATGCAAACGAACCTCTCAAAGTTACGCAGGGAAAATATCGTGTTCTTGAGGACAAGTGAAACATTATTTACTTTTAAGTAAAACAAAATTTTGCCGGTTTTCTTATATTACCTTGACTTTATACCAGCGCTTCTCAACCTGTGTGTTGCGAGACCTCGATGTGTCATCGCTGTCCTGTTGGGAGAGTGGAGAGATTTGGGTGGCTTTTAACATCCAGGTCTTGAGAGCTGATGAGGGTGTAGCGAACTGTGTATGAAGCGGTGCGGGAATGCAAGAGCGAGTAAAACGGGAGATCCCTGAGAAAACCGGCCGACCAGCGTCAATGTCGCGCACGATTACCACGTGCGAAAATCTGGGAGCGACCCTACCGGGGATCCAACCCAATTCGCCTAGGAGGGAGGACAGTATTCTTACCACTACACGACCGTGGCCCCTTCTGTACGGTTGGGGTCGTGCGGGGTGACATATAATTATTATTATTAAATAATAATAATCATACTCTTTTTATTGTGCTGTGTTTGCTATGTATTGTATTGTCATGTTAGTGCTGTATTGTACTATTTTGTATGGTACCAATGAGTAGTACACAGTTTATTGTACTATTAAGAACTATCATTGTATATGTGTGTCATTCCTTATATGGGAAAGTCACAAAAGAATCTCTATGTACAAATGGAGACGGCTTTTTGTTCATGCATTAATCCAACTTGTTTAAGAATCTGTCCCGGCTTGAAAAGTAGGTAACATAAAATTATTATAAATGAATTAATTAACAATGGTTTTGTTCATTTATAGACACACAGTATCGCTAGAACTACACCTGATAAACATTTTTCCATAATTAAAAACAAAAGTTGAACTGCGAAGAAATTTTTGGACATCGCGTTCTTCAGTAACTTCATTTCGTGTAAAATTGTGTGAATCACGAAATGAAAAGCATCTTGGTATTAAACTGCGGAATACAGGTGACGCCAAAATCTAGGATTTACGACCATCAGACAGCACAACAGTAGCGGAAAATATCCAAGTGACGTACGGAATGTCTTCCAAAGGAAACATGTTTGGTTGATAAGTGTGAACGAATACAAGAGAAGTTCTCTTTGCAATATCACTATCGGACATTTCTGTGGTTACGATAAAGCAATTAAATGATTATGACTCAAATATTTGACAGTCTATTTTGACTAAATATGTTGCTACGCCCACAAAACAATTTATCAATATACATCACAGTAGTTTTTGTCCCTGGGCAGTATTTTAAAAGAACATAACAATAAACATTGCACTTAACATAATTATGACTACTTTACATCTGAATTCTAAATCACAATTGTAATGCTACTGTGAAATTAAAAATAATACCGTGTGTTTAACTTAAGAAAATAAAGCATAACACACCACAAATAAATGAGATAGGTGAAGTGAAAGGAAATCCAATTTAATTATATATATGTTTTATACGGTGTAGGGCGGATTGAGTAAGTGAATATGCCTAAAATATAATTATAATTTTGTATTAAAATAATTTTTTTTTTTTCGTTTTCTCTATTTTTAACTCACTGCATCTACAGTATAAGTAACCGTATTTTTCAACATGATAAGTCCTTACCCTAAAACCAGCGTTAATAAAGGAACGAAAAATTATACAGTTACCATGTAGGATGATAATTTATTCAATTTTGAAACATTTAATTTCCAAGTAAACACTTCATTGCTAAACATGCAATATGTTAACATACAAAATTTGGNTTTAATTTCCAAGTAAACACTTCATTGCTAAACATGCAATATGTTAACATACAAAATTTGGTTGAATTTTGTTGAATTGTTCAGAGATATAACATATTTATAAAAATTATTTATATTAATACCAATAAAAAAAGCATGCCTCATCTAAAAAAATTCTAGTTTACATACCCTACTGTGGCAATACGTGCGTTAAAAATTCTGTTTATATCGAATGACTGGTCCTCCAGATATGGCAATAAAATAGCATTTTGTTCAGTTCTCGAGCTTCATAGACGGGGGACAAGAAAGTTTATGTATTAGCGCATTAGATAATTTTCTTGGGTACTGCCAAAGTACAAAGTTAAGTTAAAATCAGTTTCATAGTTTTGTAAATAAATCACTCTAAACCAAAATGTAATTATAGCTGATATTCTGAAATTAAGGATTTTGCTCATTTAAAACGCATAAATTAAAATGGCCTGCCAGACTGAAACTACTTCGCCCAATTTGGAAGAAATTGGCTAATTTTTCTCCGGAGATATGAAAAAAAAATTATATTTTTCCTGGGCGCTATTATTCAAAATGGCGGAGAAATGAGGATCTTTATAGGCATAATGTTTATGTATATTAAAGTACTGCCAGCACACAGTGGTCTGTTGAAATTTGTTTCGTAGTTTCATAGATATAACATAATAAGTTAAAATGTTTATATGGCCACCATTTGGGAAATAAGTGTCTGATCTACGCAAAACATATTAGTTTACAAGGCCTGCCGTAGTGATACATGTTTGCCTAATTTCGTATTAATCTATTGTTTTTTCTTTGGAGATTAGAAAAACATTATTTATTAGTCATATGATACTATCTTAAAAAATGGTGGACAATACAACCTTTGTCTTAAAACATTTGATTGTTTTAATATAGAATGCCAGGATAGAGAGAAATTTTGGAATTAAATATATGGTTTTGAAGATATAGCATACAAAATTAAAATTGCTTTATGGCCCCCATCTTGAAAACAGGTGTTTTAACTAGTTTAAATATATTAATTTACATCATATGCTGCAGATCTACTTGTTTGCCATTTTTGGTGAAAATTGGTTGATTGTTTCTTCAGATGAAATTACATATTTTCTTATTAGTGTAGTGCTACCTTACGAAATTGCGGACAAAAGAGGTACCATGTTGCCACATTTTGTGTTTCAAATATATACTGCCAGAAAACCAAGTTATGTTGTAATAAATTACGTGGTTTCAACAATATAGCATACTATACTAAAATATTTATGTGGATGCCATTTCGAAAAAAAAAGTGTCTTGGTTACTTAAAATTAATCTGTATATATTACCTCTTGCCGTACAAATTTGATACGAATCTGTTCATTATTTCTCGATATCTTGCATAAAAACTTAACTGCTTCACTATCTTACAAAATGGAACACAAAATTGGTTATGATTTTGCATATATGATGCTTGTATTAGGTACTGTCAGCGTAAAAATTTTGGTCAAATTGGTTGAATGGAATGGTAGTTACACCAAATAAACCTTAAATACATGTATTGCCACTATTATAAAAATAAGTGTCTCGTCAATTTTAAACACATACCTTTGCATTACCTTCCATNAAATACATGTATTGCCACTATTATAAAAATAAGTGTCTCGTCAATTTTAAACACATACCTTTGCATTACCTTCCATAGAAAACTTACTTGCAAAATAGGACGAGAATTGGTTTAATAGTTTTCGAGATATAATATAAAATCTTTGTTTCATTCTTGTGATATCTTACAAAATGGCTGACTTACAACGATATGTATCTCTAAATTCAATGATTGCACGATGCACTGTCAATATACATAATTTGGTTAAAATCGGTTGTATGATTCCTAAGATAAGACATATCACCTTAAATTGTAAAATGGTGGCCATTTTGAAAGCAAATGCCCGGCGTCGTGGAAATCTATAAAAGTCAGGTGTCCTTACTAAGAACTTTAACAATTGAAAAAAGGGAGGGGGACACACATGTACAGACACACACACACACACAGCCACAGGCAGGAAAGTGTTCTCATAAGCTTTTCTTTCCTTTAGAAAGTTGGCTACAAATGGCGGCCAAACAAATATTTTAAGTTGATTTCGTATATCTACCACATTGCTATCTCGTCCAAATTTTGTGTTCACTTGGCAGATAATGTAGATTTTCCTTTTACTGACTGACTGATTGATTGACTGACTGTCATATCAACACCCAGCCCCAACCATCGGACCTAGAAACATGAAATTTGGAGGAAACACTCATTATGCACTCTAGGCAGCCACTAAGGAGGGACTTTTCAAAATNAGGAGTGGCTTTTCAAAAGTATCCCCCAAAGGGGTCAAAGTCTGTATGGAGACAAATATGAAATTGTCCTATTAACTATAAACTTCTTGAAAGTATTGTAAAATAAATAATAAAACACTTGTTTAAGAGTTTCATAGAAATAATCCAATTGTAAATCTTCGTAAACGTATTCTAGGTAATAAAGGATTGAATATGACGCTGCAGGACATAAAGAGTAACAAAATGAAAATATGTGGTGTGACAGTGTTGCTTCCAGGATATATTGGCGAAACTTAACCTGCAGTACCAAGAAGAACGCGTGCCGATGAAATCAAGACGTGCGTCAAGAGATCTTCTTTGTGGCCCCCGATTAATGAATTATAACTTATCAAATACATGAGAGTACATCTGGTAGGTGAAGTGTCTGCCTGTCAATGTTCAAATCACCTACTCAAAGTACGAAACTGTGATTATCCAGAAACAGGCTGCATGATAGCTATCCCGGACCAGTGATGCACTAGAGTATCTACAGTTCAGGAGCTGATAGCCGGAATGTATCCAGATGTTTCCCACATGCTGGACAAGCTTATGGAATGTTTGTGTGAAATAGCCATTCTGACCCCCAAAATTGACCAAGCAGCTGTCACCTATGACATTTTGTGAAGTCATTCTAAGGGGATGAAATGTTACACTATTCAATAGACACGGTGGTGACTCAGGCGCAGTTCATTACCCAGTGGAAGTTTTGAACACAAAATCCACACCATAATCTTACACTGCGTGCGGGCACACGTGTCATGTTGCTCATCAGAACTCTGTAGAGTCTGCAAATCAAGGCTCTACATCGCAATGTCGCTGTACGAGGCGTGATCACGTGTAAGCTCAGCCCTCGGCCTGGTTGTTGTGGTGCGACATTCTTAAATGGTAAAGAACTTGGTTTACTGAGAAGTATTGTACAAATCCCAAATTACATATTACTTATAACAACTGCAAACTTAACAGACACAATTCTCTTAATCTTGAACTTTCATTTAATTTCAATTTCAATTTTAAAATATGTATTATATATTTAACAAACGCTTAATATTTAAAAAATATTGTAACTAAAACCCTTGTTCCACGCGGAAAAATTGCGCGGGCAAAGGTTGTGTGTCGTATTTGCCAACAAGTAATCACTTTTGTCGGCCATTTTGATGGATAGCAATTTTGTATGATAGCAACCACTAAAAAATCAAGTTTTCATGCCATACCACAGGGGCCAATGAATAGTTTTCCACCAAATTCTTCACAAAAATAGTGTTACAGTAGGTCATGCAACCTTAGGTGTTTTAAGTGGCTAAGATGCTTATTTCCAAAATTACGGCCATGTAAAAATTTAAGGCTAGTAAACCCTATAATTAAAAACATTAGGCTGATCACGTCAGAAGTTAATGTTCCGAAACCAACATATATAATGGAGTTGATTTCACGCCAGCTAATGGTACGAGGTATTCTGGGTTAAAGTCCCGGGTAAGGCACATATGTATTTGTAATTGTCTAACTACTGTACCATATGTTTCTGGTTTCATCTCGAATGATATTGCTGTCAACGATACGTCAATGCTTCCCTACCAATTAAACTTTTACGCACTTCATTAAATATTATTAGCACCCATTTAGAGGGAAGTAGGCTCACTAGTTATAACAGTAACTTTTTGTTTTTGATGTGGAGGCATAACAGTTTCGCAATGAGAGCTCTCGGCTTCAGTGCCAACATTCCCACGAGAGTTTCGGTACTTCAAGTAAAATACCGGTGCAGGTTTTTTTCTTAATGTATGTTCTTTACTCTATTATTACTCTTTGTAATTTTATTTTATCTTGCCATAGTATTAACACTGATTTTAATATACACGATGATGCATAGTACACCTGCAATTTTAAAATGTATATATTTCGGCGAGTTTGTATCAGAGTTCTATTGAAAACAGTAAAGTTAGAAATACTTTGTCAGTATTTTACTAAACAACAAGCTGACTGTAGTCCATCTCTGTCTGTTACACTGCTCAGGCCTGCATTGCGTCATCTCCTCTTCACTTTCACAATATATCGCTACATGTCAGAACTGTGTGGTATAGTGTCCTCTTCATTAGTGTGTGTGCGAGTGCCACAGTTCATAGACGGTATCTCACACAGGTTATTTACAACAATCACTCAGTGTTTACTTTATTCAGTTCTGTGCATAATTGTAGCACAAATATTGCGATATGTAATCACTTGTATCTGCTGCTAGATTCATGAGGTTCTTAAAAAATCATGACAGAGTTTCAAATGTTACTTCCACAAAACAAAACTGGTGTAATTATAAACATTTTAAAATGGTAGATCCACTGTTCTCCACCACGTGGAATCAAATGTATAACAAGAAGTTACCGTTATAGCCAGTGAGCCTACTTTTCTCTATAAGGATGCAAATAATTTTGATGAACTTCTTGAAATATTAAATTATAAGGGGGGTGGGGTGTCTATGTCTCGTCGACAGTGATATCATTAAAAATGGAACCAGAAACAAACGCAATATTATTGAGAAAATTACAAATACACGAGTGTCTCACCCTGGACTTGAGCACAGAACACCTCATGTAGTAAGGTGGCATGAAACCAACTGCATTACAGAGGTAGAATTCGGATCATTTACTTATTTTGTAATAAGTCCAAAATTTTGATGGACTGGGTTCACCACCCTCAAATATTTACAGGAACATAATTTCAAAAACAAGTGTGTGAGTCACTTAAACCGTGTAGTTTCACATGGTTTATCGTAGCGCTAATTGTGTGCAGAATGTGGTAGAAATAGGTTGACAGGTTGCCGTAATATTACATGAAAACTTTATTTCTCTATTGGCGATATTGTACAAATAAAAGCTGCAATTCAGACTCTGTATAGGCGTATCTAATGTTTCTGATAGATACTCTTTGCATACAAATCTTAATTGAGTTTTTGTCAAATTATTTAAAAGATACAACAATTTTATCTATACAATTTCTATTGCCAACATTTTGAAAAATCTGATCTACTTAAACTATGTAAGTTTACCTGGCCAACTGAAATACTACATATGTAAATTAGTTGGTTGGTTGGTTCCCGATATATGGCATAAAAGTTACATTTTATCAGCAGGCACTAATTTCCTAAAAGGCTGCCAAAAGAGGGTCTCTTTAAGAATATTTTATACTTCCGGCGGATTCGCTTAGCTTGTAAAGTTTAATTTAAAATGGTTAGATCGTGAAATAGATATTACTATGTTATCTAAATTATTTGTATGTCAGTCTCATTGCCAATAATGACAAGCACGCTTAAAATGTATACGTTTACGTGGACTAATGTATCACTGCTTGTGTGCAAAATTCGGCGGAATAAACGCTCAGTTTTCTCAAATGGTGATATTTTCTGAGGTACCACAAAACTTCCTTTATTAGTGTGTCGCTATCTTTCAAAATGTTGGACAAAAGATACTCTCTGTAGACGCATTTTATGGTCGTAATACTAACACCTACTATAAGATACATTCGGCTTACTATAACATAAATCACGCACTGATTATTTGTATTTCAAATAATTTCTTTTCTTGAAAATGCCAGTTTATTCATGCTTACTAATATCGCCGTTGTATATTATTCTATCGACTTGAGTTGGCATCAGGTAATATGGGAGGGAATAAGGTGCTACATATGAACTTAACTTACTTGTAGTTATTACTAACAGGTCATATAGGTCTATGTGTAAACCAGGTTTCAAACCCACGATCGCTCACAAATGAAGTCTCTGCCATAGAAAGTTAAGATGAAATTTATTACTTGGTTTCGTAGATANCCGTTGTATATTATTCTATCGACTTGAGTTGGCATCAGGTAATATGGGAGGGAATAAGGTGCTACATATGAACTTTACTTACTTGTAGTTATCACTAACAGGTCATATAGGTCTATGTGTAAACCAGGTTTTAAACCCACGATCGCTCACAAATGAAGTCTCTGCCATAGAAAGTTAAGATGAAATTTATTACTTGGTTTCGTAGATANAAACCCACGATCGCTCACAAATGAAGTCTCTGCCATAGAAAGTTAAGATGAAATTTATTACTTGGTTTCGTAGATATAGCACAGTAGTCTAAAATGTGGCCAACGTTTTGAAAGTAAGTGTAATAGACACTAAAACATTCCAATTATACATGACCTACCACAGTATTACTTGATTTCAAAATTTGGTAGCAATCCCTTGATTATTTCCCCGAGATGACACAAAAATGTATATTACATGTTGTGCTATCTTAAAAAATGTCCAACAAAAGAGGCTATGTATTTAATTATTTGATACTTCTAACAGATACTTTCAGGATACCAAGTTTGTTCGATATTGGTCACATTGTTTGATAGGGATGGCAAATAATCTCAAAAGTATTTCTATATAATCCATTTTGAAAATTAGTAGCTTATTAGTTTAAACTGCAAGTATTTACATGACCTATAACAGTATTACTCGCATACTAAATTTGACATGAATCGGTTTAAAAGGTACCGATATATAATTTAACAGCTTAATGTTTTTACGTTGCATAATCTTCCAAAACAGCTGACATATTAAATTTTTCCTTTCTTAATTAAATTCTTACAACTAGGACTATCAATGTACCAAATTTGGTTTAAATCTGTTGGACGTTTCAGGAAATATAAGAAAGTGTCCTAAATTTAAAAAACGCCGAAATTTTGAAGATTAGGACCCGGAGTGATTGAATGCTATAAATCCGGATTCACTTGCTCAATACTACATATCGACCGAGTTATGTGAAATTTGGTTAACTGGTTTAAAAGTTATTATAGGGGACGAACATTTCAGACAGACATTCATGTGATTGCATAAACCTCTCTTTCCTTCGGATAGTGGTCTAAAGAGCATTTTTATTAGCTCTGTCACAAGTAACTCAAGAGTATGCCAAGATAGAACTCTCAGCAATGATCTAAAGTACTGACATCTATATATGTAGGTAGTACAGACTGTATATTCGTGAGTGCCGTAAAGCGTAGTTGCCTACACTCGAGGTGACAGTTGTATTATCAAAGGTGTGTTCAAAACTGGCATAACAGCAATATCAAGTACTCACATTCGTACTCTTCTGGGTAAATCCTGGCAATCAGATTCTTCTTCTTCAACAAACGAAAATCTCTGGACCTCCATTGCTGATCTTCAGTCCTGAAACACCATAAACGCAGTTAAAGGCACCACTAAAGTAATTTTCCATAAACAGACACGCTCAAATTTACATTAACATTTAACGCTCAGTAAAATATTAGGTTGGACTTAGAAGCAAGAGATTCACGAAATCATTACACAGAATTTTCAATATTTCCAAAGCTTCTCTTTTGGTGGCTTCTCATGCCACGAAGATTGCAAAGACATAATTAAGTAGCATTTCATCATACCTACAAAACACCATACCTACATAACTACATTCCTACCTAACTACATACATACCTAACTATTTATCTACAAAACACCATACCTACCTAAGTACATACATTCTTACCAGCATATGTAACTGCATTCAAACCTAAATATTTACCTTTCTATATCCTTATATACCAACCGAACTACCTTCCTACCTACCTTATTCCTAACTAACTACCCACGTACCTAACTAAAATGCATACCTTACTATACTGCCTACCTAACTAACTACCTACCTAACTACATACCCACATAAATACATACCTACCTAACTACTTACAATCANATACTGCCTACCTAACTAACTACCTACCTAACTACATACCCACATAAATACATACCTACCTAACTACTTACAATCATAAGTACATGCCTTCTTACCTACATCCGTAACTGCATACATACTTAAATATTTATCTTTCTACCTACCTATATACCAACTGACCTATCTTCCTACCTTACTCCTAACTAACTTTCCACCTACCTAACTAAACTACCTACCTAACTAAGCAACCTACCTAACTTAACTACATAATTTAACTTCCAGCCTACCTAATATAAGTTCCTTCCTTACTTAACTGTCTAAATTAACTACCTATTTTAAATAATTACTTTAGATTTTTACCTACCTTAATTGCATTACTAACTACAAATGTTTCTACTTTCATAACTTCTTACCTACCATAACTACCTCTGTGAAATGCCTATCTTCACTACCTACTTTAACTACATACCTTAATTTCATACCTACAGTAATTCATTCTTACCTACCTACCCAACTATCTCCATCCCTCTGTACCGACATGCCTATCTAACTAACAATTTACCCACCTACCTGCCTGCCTACGTAACAAAATAACTTAATATGTAACTACATTCCTATCTACATATCTATCTACATACCTACCACCCTAGATTCCCACCGACCAAACTTCTTACCCACTCACCTACCTGCATAGCTACCTACCCAGCTATATACATACCCACCCACCTACCCATCTACCATCTACCTACCAGTCCACCAACACACATACTGACCTAATTACCTATCTTTCTACATACCTGCAACTACCTTTCTACCTACCTACTTACAAAGCCACCCATCTAGCTACCTAAACACCTTATTTACTTATATACCTTTCTAAATACCGACCTTCATACCTAACATCCTACATACTTACCGATCTACTTGCATACCTTCCTAAAAATGTACCTACCTACGCAAATAACTAAAAACGTATATACATATCTTCCTAACTACCTGTGTACCTATATAATTACCTGCCCATTTATCTTTCTAAATACCTATCTTCCAACCAACCTACCAACAAACCTATCTACCACCCCACTCACCATTCACACTTCTACCAACCCAAACACTTACCTTAAATACTATCCACCTAAACTAACTACCCACCTTCCTACCCATCTACACACCTATCCACCTACCCACGTATGCATATATTTACCTACCTTCCTGCCTACCTGCCTATCTGTCTACCTACTTAATTAACTTCTTCCTACGTAACTACCCTCCAAACTATCTACCTAAATTATATTTCTTAGCTACCTGTCTTTAACACCTACATTAACTACCTACTTTAACTTCATCCCTATTTTAACTTTATACATACCTACATTCTTTTATACCTTAACTACCAATGTTTGCTACCTACTTTAAATACCTAACTGAAACAGATACCTAAATTTCATTCATCCCCACCTCTCTACCAAATAATCTACTTGCCTAACTACCCACCTACCTACATTCCTACCTACCCAGCTACCCACCTACTAACCTTCCTACCAACCTACTTACATTCCTACCAACCTACTTACATTCCTACCAACCTACTTACATTCCTACCAACCTACTTACATTCCTACCAACCTACTTACATTCCTACCAACTTACTTACATTCCTACTTACCTACCTGAATATATACCTACCTTCTCAAATAGCCACCTTAATTTTACCTACCCAAAATACCACCTACCGAATACCCACCTACCATAACTACCAACTAAGCCACCTGCCTACCTGAACAACCTTCCTTTACTACCTATGTTAACTACCTTTCTTATGCACTTACAGTAACGTCCTACCTTTAGTTCAACCTAACTCCCTACCTTCTCAACTAACTACTATAAACCTATCTATTGTCCAGTGCTCACGAGAAGGCGAGGCTNGGATGGGGCCCGGTTGGCTGCAATGTTGCCACCGTTGTCTCTAGCCCGTACTACAAGTACTAAAACTATCAGTTCACAGGGATATTTTCCTTTCATACGACACGCATACAAACACAATCTATATTATTATGGTATTTGCTTCTATCTTTTTCTTAAACAGTTACTTTTAAATTCACCATTTTAGGTGCTCGTCCTCCTGGTGCGTGAAATGTTTTTCATTGTGTTTGAAGTGCCAATTTTTAAAGCAAGCTCTTTATAGTACGTATTCGCAATCTGTTCCTGTACGAAAATGAAACACATTTCACAATAGTTATACATTTAAAAACATCTTTCGCATTACCAACACCAATTTTAAGACTTTCACCGTCGCCAAAAACAACATTTTCAAACTTTTTTTACTTAAATAGTTATACTTGAATACCTGTGAAACAGCCATAGTGACGAGCACACAATTTTTATGGCACAAATTTAGGGCGAAAACAGTTAAGATCAAGAATGAATAACTGTAAAATACTCCTACCGCTTACCTCAAACAGTGGATGTTGTTGTTTGGTGTTAATTTCTTCACTTTCGGGATGTGGCAGCGCCAGTTCCGATTCAAAATAGGAAAATTCGTCGTCAGATGAATCACTCGAGCCACTGGAGTCACGGCCTAGGTATATTACAAAACTCTATATTGCGTCTTCTACATGAAAGTTCTTTTGCCAGTAGTCTGCTTCTATATTTTGGACATGCGAACAGTATCCTCGCCAGTCTTCTTCAGCGACGGAAGATATTTCTTCCGTCATGGTTTCCATTGGATTTGTTAACGATAATCTAGCAGTAATTGTCTTTTCCCGCACTAGTCTCTTTGTTTTATACCACGCTAGTGCAATGGGATTAAGATCGCACATATAAGGAGGAAGTCTAAGAACATGGTGTCCGGCAGTTTTAACAGTTTGCCAATACGATATACTTTTTCAGGATTCCTGTTCTGCGCTATTAGGTCGAAAATATCTGTTTTTCGCATTTCATGAGAAAAGGGAATTATGTTATTGGTCAACCATGACTCCATTTTATTTTTCACTGCATACTTCGATGGGGGTTTATTTTCTTGCACTGAGTGGTAAGGCGCATTGTCCATAATAGTTACAGTTTTTCCCGTAGGTTTGGCAATAACTGATTATGCATCCACTTTTCGAAGTTCGTAGAATTCATGTGCCCATGGTAGTCCCCCGTAGCTCCGCCTGCTCGAAAAATTAGCTGCGCATTTTCAATTAATCCAGTTTTAGCACCTGCAGGAACAACAATTAAACTGTTCGAAGAACTGCTGTTGGTTAAAACACCACACTCATGTATCACTTTGCCAACATTTGTTAAATGTGATGTTGCTATCAACCCAGGTTTCATCAATGTTAATTATTGGGCGCCCCTTCATTTTGTAGTGAATAATTGATTTTAAGTATTTACAACGGCAGTGGACAATGTGCGGTCTTTCCATTAATATTTTCCGATAACTGTTGCACTGTTTCCATTCAAACCCCATTTATTTTAGTATCCGTCATGGAAAATCAATTTTTTTCTCTCAAAGCAACAAGAAGCTTAAGACATGTTGGTACTTGTTTATGTAATAAGTAAAATTCATGAATCACGTCTCTTATTACTCTCATGTCGAATGAGTCACAGTGAACATTTCTTTCATGTGGATGCTTTCGGTGTTTGCCTGGTGTTGTCAGCGAAAAGTTACAAGCATCGGCACCTTCTTTGCGAATTCTGGAAACACTTTTCATAGAAATTCCAGTGTATTCTGATGTACGTAGATTGGATTGAGATAATATATACTTTATTTGCCTTTCAGTAGGTTCTTCATCACATTTATTTATCACATGTTTGATTACCTCCCTCGCTTCGCTGTGTATAGTTTTCCCTTTCTTCCTATACTGCGCCATAAAATACCATCCTGATACGCACGGAACCGACACTAACTCGTGACTGACCTCCAGAGAGCTGTTTCTTTTGGGATGACCAGTAGCAAGGGTGACTCGTTACTGTGACAGTTGGCTATAAATGAGAGGGGAATGGTCGCAAGGGAGGGTTTGCGGCCCCGACCACCACCCCGCCATGCAGTCTTGCCTTCTCGTCAGCTCCCTACTATACCTACCTACCCACCTACCAAACTACTTGCATACCTACCTTAATACCTACCTATTCCCATAATACATTTGTACCTACCTAACTATGTACCTACCTAACTATGCACATACTTAACTTCTTACTTACCTAAACAACCTTCCATAACTACCTATATTAACTACTAACTTTAACTACCTACCTTAACTTCATACCTACCTACCAACCTACACACCTACCAGCCCACCTGCCTTCCTATCTATGTTCCAACCAACCTATCTACCAACCCACCCACCACTGATACATATAACCACCCATACACTTACCTACCCACCTTTCTACTCAGCTAACTGCCTACCTTCCTACTAAGCTACCCACCTACCAACATACTCACCTATCCACCTACCAACCTACTCACATATTCACATACTCACCTACTTTCCAACTTACCTACATTCCTGCCTACCGGCCTACCTATCTACCTACCAACTTTCATACATGCCAACACTCATTCCTATCTACTTTTATACCTACCTTATTTCATACCTACCTACTTTTATACCTATCTACTTTCATACCTACCTACTTTTTACAGACATACTTTTAACCTACCTACTTTTTACCTACCTTCTTTTTACCTATCTACTTTCATACCTACCTACTTTCATACCTACCTGCTTTCATACCTTCCTACTTTCATACCTATCTGCTTTCATACCTACCTACTTTCATACCTACCTACTTATCTACCTAGCTACCCAGCCACCCACTCACCTTTTTTCATACCTACCTACTTACCTACCTAGCTACCCAGATACCCACTTACCTTCTTTCATACCTACCTACTTACCTGCCCAGCTACCTATCTTCCTTAACTACATACCTATACTACCCAACTTAACTACCTACCTTAGCTTCACGCCTACCTTAAATTCATACATTACTACCTCTCTACCTACCTTACTAAACTACTTACCTTAACAGTCTACCAACCGTACAACTTACCTTAACTTCCTAACTAAAATTAGTAAATATTTAATTTTAATACCTTGCTATCTATCTACCCTCCTACCTACCTACCCACATTCCAAACTACGATCGTTCCTTCCTAACCACATACTTACATTCCTACCTACCTAACTACTTGCATATGTACCATAATACCTAACTATGTACCTATCTACTTACGTATCCACCTTACTACTGACATACTTTACTTAACTACAGTAATCGGCAGTTATCTAGGCATGTCTCAGCGCGAGGAAGCGGGGTAGCAAGGTCGCTGGAGAAAGGTGGAAAAGGGTGGGGAAGGGGATGTGCGCGCAGCCGACAGCCGTGTACTGGCTGTTTGAAAAACATCGTTAGCAGATAATATACGTGACTGAAGATGGAAGGGAATGGTAATTCGCAAAGATGCAGCTAATTCATTCACAGCAGAGAACGGGAAATAATAAAGACTGCGGTACTGATAAGGTGTGCCATGGTTCGCCTTTAGTAGATCCATTATAAATTAAGTACAATTAGCTTTTGGGCAGAATTTGGTGGAAGGAGTGAGGGGGGGGGGTTATCTCAAACTTAATTCTGTTGAAAATCTTTATTTTCTAAGAAGTGTTTAAGCATTCTCATGTGGAACATGTTTACACACAAACATTATAATGAAATTGAGACAGTGCTTGAAGAATGTATTAGGCCTATAGATATTTTTGTATCTAATCTATTGGCTTTTCACATTATGACGTGCTTGTAGATAAGGTTTTGTTATTAAAGCTGTACAATTTTTAATACTTAAGGGTCTATCACATTCGGTAAAACATGTCCACGGCAATTTAAAGCATAACGTTATTTTACGGTGTAAAGTGCAATGTTGGCATGAACAATATGTATATATTTATTTGCCTACTTAATCTGTAATGTCATCACCATGAATAACAATTATAATATTCACTTATGCCTGCTCTAGTTTTAATGAACGTGAATGGTTGCCCAAAAAAAAACTCTCACGCTGTGACCTTCAGTAAACAACACCTGGTCTTAAGGTCAATGATGCATCACTCATGGCTACCAGAACGGATAACCTTTTACTCATGCTGTACGATACGCATTTTCTTGCGTCACAAAAACAGAACGTATTATTCACTGTTTAAATTGCTATGTTTACCTTCACGCTAGAGCAAAATTCATTTTGTATGTTATGTTTGTGTAAGTGTATATTGTAACAATTGCACTCAGACTATATAAATGAAAGATTGTCAGTTACATAACTTACTCCTGGCATCAAAAGTATCTGTGTTGATTTTTATTTTCTATATAACTAAATAGTAAGGTATAATTTCTTGAAACTCTTTGTTTAATATTATTGGCCAAATCATAAGGAACTTTATAATAGGCCAACCCTGATTTTTAATCATATTTGTTACAAAACTATTAGGCCCGTTCGATAGTGAGAATAATAAAAGTATATATATATATATATCACTGACCCGGCCTCATAAAAATAATGTTATATGATTTGTACCCGCAACGCAAACAATACGGACACCGATTAACAGGACTATCTTTCCTAAACCCTTGCCATGGCATAAAAATATATTTAAATAAAGTCACTGACTTGCATGCCAAAAAACAACAAAGGAGATTAGAAATTACTGTGGAAGGCGTGCTGTAAAATGAAAATTTCGTTTATTTTAGGAAACTGTGGTAATCACTGAGAGAATATTAATTTTTCGTGAAAATATTTAAATTCAAATTGTTCTATTTGATGTTCTTACGGTTTAGTATGCCACTCAGTAAGAGACGTGAGAGAGGACATGCAATTGATCTAACTAACATGAGTGGAAAGAGGGGCCGCGGAGGTGCAGTGGTCAGACTACTTATCACCGCTCACCACGGCGAACCGAATTGTTTAATGTGGTTTTCATTCCTGGATTTTTTCATGTGGGGAAAGTGGCGGACATTGCTGCTGCCCTGTTGGTTTTATCGGGGTACTTCTATTTCTCCCAGCACAGCATTTTGTCGCTGATCAGTATTCATCCCACTTCACCCTTATCAGAGCTCCCGACTTCCCATGGTGCAGCAGGTTGGTGCGCCGCCGGTCAGTGGTGCGGGAGGTTCTGGGTTTGAATCCTAGAGAAGGCATAGTTGTAAGTTCAAGTTAGGTCATGGGATAGTTTATAAGCTGTCCACTGATACGCCTTCAGATATAACGACAGAGGGCGGTAATAAGCACTTTCCTATCATTCAGTCTCATCGTCGCTGAAAACCACAGCCGTTAAGAACCGCCCTTATCTCTCACTATTAATATGAGTTGAAGAATTATCTGATGAATACGTCATTGAAATCACACTGACGCATAGGGTACCAGGGTGCAAACGGCGATGTAATGTTTGCAGGGTAATCGATTCCAACACTATAACTAAGTGGTATTAGTGACTAATAACACGATATATGTAAATGCTGTGTTTTACCCCCTTTGTGAAACTTACCACTGGATCCATGCCTGGTGGCGTTGCTACCGTATTGCTAGTGATGTTAGATACTGCAGCACTTATTTTCCATTTTCATTAACTGTAGGTTTTTGGCATCATACGTAAAAATCACTATGACAGTAGCATGTGTCATGCGTGGGGTAGGGGTAAGGGGGCGGTCACCACTCCACTTTTAGCCAACAAAAACATTGCCCTCCCCCCCTGCCCCACCCCTACCAACTCGTGGGGACACCCACTAGTTAAGTTTGTAATAATTATCATTTATGGCAAATTCTTGCCTCATTCCTTTTCATTCCTATTTTTGTGTTAATATATTTGGTTTTGTAAAATTTGTAACGAATATTTGATTCAGAATGTTTAGGTGTTTAAGATGCTTTTATAATTCGCATTTACTTTTTAAGTAGAAATTAAGTACTGTATTCCCTTAAATATTTGTAGCTTGTGTTGTTTGAAACTTTTGCATAATTGGAAATGATTTTTATATTCGTGTATAACTTCCCGTACAAACGTACAACACACATTGATACACATAACATTAATAAATTACAATGAACATGGGCGTGGTTACAGAAAACTTGAGCCTCCTCTTCCTTCCAGGCCTCTCTCGGGAAACTTAAATTCGGTGTCTATGATGTTAGATGACATATAATATATGGCTTATATATATACACATATATATATATGTGTGTGTGTGAGTATATTTATCACGAGTAAATTGTACAGATATTTAATTTTGTCTCAACTCACTAAAATATAACTGTAGTTATAATTTGATACATTCCAAATATTATTATAAACATAATGATGCTCTTCTTGATATCCATGTTTTGTGCGATGGTGGCGGTGGCACAACTAATGCCTTTCTGACGCCGAATGTCGCTCTAAGTGAGTCTTTGCAGCTGAAAAAGTGTCCTGCAGCACGATTATCATTCATTTTTCTGCTTATCGGGAGCCGCTTTACTTCTTGGTAACAATAAGTGTCGTGAAAGTTACAGTGGACGAAGTGTAGCGGTAAGGTACNATCGGGAGCCGCTTTACTTCTTGGTAACAATAAGTGTCGTGAAAGTTACAGTGGACGAAGTGTAGCGGTAAGGTACCCACTAGAATATTGTAAACTCCAAATTTGTTTTTGGTTTTTGCATTCACGTTGTATAGTAACAAAAATTTGTATTTCTTAATTTCCTACTCGTAGCATGGTCATTGCCAAAATTTGGTTATAAAGTACCACATCTCAATAAAATAAATTTGCTGGAAATTTTAAATTATGCAGTGGTAAAAATTTTTTATTTTATAAATATTATTAGCAGAGTGCTGTCACTGTAGAATCACCCGTCGCACCTCTTATCGCCCATAACTATTATATATAACAGCAATTTACGCTTGACAATTTGCTTGTATTTCCAAATAACCTCCGTCATATGAAATATAAGGAACTAGCAAATCTGTATGAATTAATCTTCAGACATGCGAAAAGAAATAAATGCAATGTCATCTCTGGAGGCAGACTCTCACTACATTTCCCTTCCACTCAACCTTAATAAATATGGATAGATGTGAAACAAAATGCAAAAATTGCATATGATGAAGTATCAAAACAGACAATTTTACTATTAATGTGAGATATAAAAACCAAAATAAAAAATGAAAAACAATAGAATATATTGATAAAGATGCAAATAAAGATGTTATTTAAATGTTATAAAAATAATCTAAATCAATTGAAAGATTTATGGTAAAAATTTAAAATTTAAAATTTAACAAAAAAGTATAAAATAATTTTTAAAATTAAAAAAATATGTCGTCTGTAAAGAAGATATTAAAAGTGTTCCTTAAAATAAAAGAAATTGTGTATGCTAGAGTTAAAGTGTATAGTAGCACATTTAAAGAATAATATAAATTCTGTAAAAAATATTGAATGAATATAAATTTATACTCCATAAATTTAAGATATTATTTCGGAGATAATATTAAAAATCTGAAAGGTCATAACNAATGAATATAAATTTATACTCCATAAATTTAAGATATTATTTCGGAGATAATATTAAAAATCTGAAAGGTCATAAACTTTTTAGACATTTATAGCGAGGAGGTGCTCATTTTTATTGCAACGTAAATTACGAAATTCCATAATTTAAACCAGTTTAATTTCATGGGTTATCAGGATATGACGCACATATATTTTTAAAACAATGTGAAATTAATACAGACAACATTAAAATAATTCCAAATAATAAAGAAAATGTCTTTCATANATATTTTTAAAACAATGTGAAATTAATACAGACAACATTAAAATAATTCCAAATAATAAAGAAAATGTCTTTCATATAATAAAGCAATGAAAATAATATGACTTAATATTTTTAGATACATTTAAATATATGAGATCCAGTATTGATAACTTAAGCTGCAATCTTCAAACAAACATAATAAAGTACCATTTAGATTATTCAAAGATGAATAATATTACATTTATTAATTAGTAAAATGTGTTTAAGAATATAAAAAAAGACTTGAATGAAACAATTCGAAGAATAAAATTGCTAGCAAAAGATAAATTCTAATCCAGATAAAATGAAACATATCTGATGAAGGTTATAACCATGATAAACAATTTGGAAAATATTTTATACGGAACATTTACAAGAATATGCAAAATTATACAGTAAATGCAAGGCACTAATTTTAGCTGACACATTTTATTATTTTAGAATTTTTTTTAAGAAACATGGAATTTAGATCCTTTTTAGATATATATATCATTACTGGTTGTATCATTATATGCCTTGTTGACATGTGGTAAAATCGAAGTAGATTTAATAAAAGATTATGGTATGATTTTATTTTTGGAAAAAGTTATTCGAAGTGCAATATCACAATGTTGTAAAATATATATTAAAGCTAACAGTAATTACATGAATGATTATAATAACGGAATAACATCAAATTATTTAATGAATTTAGATGCAAATAATGTATTTAGATGGGTAATATCAGAACTTTTTCTATAATTTAAATGCAATACTAATAATTGAATTTAGAAATAACAGAAGGAAAATTAAAAATTTATCAAATGAATTTGTATAAAAATATATAATAGAAGCTAATTTAGAGTACCAATATATAATGCATAGAAATCATTAAGATTTTCCTTTAGCTCCAGAAGAAAAAGTTAGTTATTCGCAACTACAAAAAATGTGTTTTGCAATACAAAAATTAAACATAAAAAATTATTAAATTATCAAAGTTAAACAATTTATAGGATATAAAAATATATAGATGTTAAACCACACATAAGAACAAAAGCAAGCAATGATTTCAAAAAATATGATTAACGATATTAATTTATATATTTTATTAAAAATATTGGAAAGCATAAGGAAATGGCAATATAATCAATTAATAAATAATTAAAATGCTAATAAAACTCTAGTTTTAACAGAGCAATGATACTTATTAAATTTGAAAAAAATTTATAACATTGAACTTTAAATTTATATATTTTTATAAAAATGTCGATATTAAAAATTTATAATAGATTTGTTTATAACTTTTTGTAAAATCTAAAAATAATATTAAAAAATCCATATCTCTGTTTTTATTCACAGTATATTAAAACATAATATCAAAAATTATTATTTTCATTTTGATATGAAAAAAATAATAAATAAAATTGATACAAGCAATTATTTTTTAAAAAGTGGTAAAATATACCACCAATTTATGACAAATCTATTCGAAAATTCATAAATTAAATAATGGAAATACAATGAGAGAATTTATAGATTTCAGAACAAAAATGTTTGATAAAAACATTGCACAATCACAAAATAATTAACTAAAGATGTTAAAACATGTTAAAAAAGAAATAACATTAAAATAATATATAGAAAGTGCATTTTGAAAAATATTTATTAATAATTTTAACAAAGAATTATAAACATAAAGTTCATACTAATTAAAACTAATAAAATATTTTCTAGTTATAATAATGGGAATAGAATTATTCTAGATAATAAAATTGATGGAACACCTTAATGTTATGATATTAACGAAGATAAAATAAATAATAATAAATAAAACATTAATTACAAGTAAAATGTTATGAACAATTTTTTTTCAATGGGAGTAAAACAATCGAATTTTTAAAAAAGTAAAATTTAAGAAAATTCAAAACCATACTCTCTACTAAAATCACAATCAAATCCACTACAATAATTAAAACTTTAAATTCTTTGAAACACAAAAATTTTTAGTTAAAAGTTGTTTATTAATTAAAAGAAAATTTTAATGAACATTTTTTTCTTCATCAAAAGATTGTTCCTGATTTTATAATTTTCTGGATATGTGACAATTTTTCTAAATGTGCAATGATTATTACTCAATATCCTTTATTTTTAATTAAACTTCAACCTCACCATAATTTCAATCCATAAAATTATGTGATTTATCTTTTATTTCTAAAATGATATAAATTCAAATTTTTATTGGTTTCATTAAATAATGGATAAATTTGTTTATAAACAATTAAATCTTTAAATGCAAACATGGTTAATGGATCTAAATTTGCTGTAATGTTCAATTCTAAATGATTCCTTTCAAAATAAATTAAGGAATATATAAAATTTCTGTATTTATTTAATATTTTTTTTTATTTTTTATAATCCTAATATAACTTAAAAGTTATTATCTTATTTGATATTACATGTGCTTTGAACTTTAATTCTATGTATTATATTATTAAGTTCTAAAATTATAAGATCTGTTTCAAAAGTTTATAGAAAATTATTTGAATTTTTATACATCTATTTTATATCGGCCATTTGGGAATAATTCCTATTAATTGATCAAAAAATTATGTTATTATTTGTATTTGGTTTTAAAAAATTTATTTATATCTAACTAAAACAATGGAAAGTTCATTCTGTTGAAAATATTATTGCAGTTTTATTTCTATAATATAGAACAATGATATGATAATTTAAAATCATTTTATGGTTTACTCATGTATTAATTGGATATTATTTCAATAATTAAAAAGCATGTGACTTGAGAGAACTAAATGGGGAATAAGAGTTTAAATCACAATTAAATATTTAAGAAATGTTTGCTCAATATTACCAGACAATATTTACCAAATAATTCTTAGTCCAATTAAATATAGAAAAAAAAGGTAATTATTAAGATTATATACAAATATATGAATGCTTCGCATCTTTTTAACAAATGAAATGTTCATTCAATATGTTTACATCAATTAAAATATTTTCTTTTAATAGAAAAATTGTTAATTCTTACATAAATAGAAAGAAAAATATGGTATTTTTTTAATAATCTAGAAAAAACTATTTTATTAGTTATATGTGGCAATAATTTGTTAGTTGCATTTGACAATGTTATTATAGATACACAATTTATAATTCGAGAATATTTTACTTGTGGTAGACATAAAAATATAGATGATATTCCTTTGGCTGAAATTTTTTTTTAAGTACTTAAACAATTAGGAATTAATACTAATAACTTTTATGTAGATTTAAAACAGATGATACAAATTTAAAACACATTTATTTCCATTTCATTGGGGGAGATGGATTACAAAGAGTAAATAGAAATATGTGCTTGGTGTTGAGATAAATGTGTTGGTTTTAAAACTATTTAAATGAATAAACAATTTATAATAAAAAGTACTGATATAAAATTATATATTATAATGAAATAAACAAATATTTGTATAACTGTTGGAATAAGCATTTGGTGGGTTTTAAGCATTAAATTAAATTGTAATTAATATTTGAAAAAACGATTAATTGCATTTTTAGAATAGCATTTTTTATTAATACGACTATTATTATAACTATCAAAGCCAAACCATTTCAAATACATTTTATTAAACTTTGTTTCTAAAACATTTTCAACTATATTTATATCTGGATTATTAATTTCAATAATCTTATTTTCATAATAATTAGTTTTTGTTTTCTTATTATTCATATATTATGAAATTAATTTTTTTCTAACATAATTATAAACATTATAAATTTTTAATAATTCCAGTTACATCTTCACTGTATATATATATTTATATATAATTTTTTTTTCATTCTAACTTTAGCACAAAATTTGTAATTATAAATTTCAATATCGACCACTAAATAGTTTTTAAAAACTCATTATGATAAAAAAAAATTTATTTTCTTTATTAACTTTTACTTATTGCATATTTTTATTTCTTTATTTCGTATTATTTTTTCCTTTAATGAATCATTTAAATAGTTATATATTAAAAATTTCCTTTTTATGCAATTTTTCACTTTTTATCTTATCTTTTTTAACAAGTCATTAAATTTGTTAAGAACCACCCATATTTCCTGCTCTCAAATCAACTATAATTTCAGAATAAGGTGATTAATGAATAAATGTAAATTTTCTTTATCTAATTAATTTTTTAAAATTTCATATAAATTTTCCCAATTATTTGTTTGTAGATAATATTTTCTTATTTTGAAAATCGATTGAGAGGGCTTTCATAACATTTTTGCTAGATTTATATTAAAATGGAACAGCAACCCCATTTTAAGGAAAACACCTCAATAATGTATGAAATATTTTATTGAATTTATTAATTTTTTATAATTCTTTTCCAGAATCCATTTTAATTAAATCGGCTTGCAACAAATCATAAATTCTGAAATTAATCAATGTTCTTCTAGGAAAATGTTTTGCTACTTGTTGATATAATTAGTTCATTATACCTTTGCAGTATAATATTTTTATAGCCAGTTTGTAAAAATAGAGTTCATATAGTTTTGCATTTAGAATTATGTTAGTTTTACCGTAAAAGTCATTTTTTGCNCCAGTTTGTAAAAATAGAGTTCATATAGTTTTGCATTTAGAATTATGTTAGTTTTACCGTAAAAGTCATTTTTTGCATTGTATTCGATTGAAAATATTCTATATTTTCTGCATCATTAGAATGTAATAATTATAATTTTTTTTATTATTTTATTTATATAAATTTCATTTTTTTAAGTTGGTAATATTTTTGTGGATATTTTATATTTCAATTTATTAAAGTTATTTATATATTTAGATAATGCTTTATAAAATAGTGATTTTTAGAAAGATATCAACTTAATATTGAACACATTTATAAATAATATGTATTTATATTGATGATACCCAACTATCTTGATAATATGAAATTATTTTATCTTTTTTTTTAAATTTTAAAAAATTTCTTATTTTGACATTAAATGGCAAACAATATATATTGTAAGTTATATGTAAATGTATTAATTCGTCATTAGGTACCATTCCATTAGTAAAAATGATTTTATGAATTAAATGCGTGTCGTATTGTTAGTATTAGAAGCACTACGCTGTCACACCCCCTGACATCTTACTCCCCTTCCCCGCATGTCGCGTGTCCAGGCAGGCCCGAGGGAGGGGTGGACATGCACTTGACATGTGCCGAGGTAATTCCCTAGTTAAACTAGGAAATCGCCGATCCACAGAGTAAAACAGGTGAGGACATGGACACATGCCGAGGTGAGATACACGAGAAAAGGGCTGACAGTGTTTGGCAGTTGCCTCGGGTCCCTCCCCCCCCCCTAAGTTAAATGAGAGAGAATGTGGACATGTGCCGAGAAAAGTCTGACAGTGTTAGGCAGTATGGCCATGGACCCCCCTTCCTCCCCCCTCAAGAGATTAGGGAGACAGGTGTGGAGATCTGGGGGGCATCGAGAGAGGTTAAAAACCAACTTGCGGGAAAAGGAGGGAAGTAGTCATACCCTCTGCCGAGAGGCAGCGGTCGGGTGGGGGCTCGCCAGGAGTACCACACCAGGACACGAAGTAAGTCAGCCATGTGACGGGAAAAGCGTCAGTCGTGTCGAACCAGTCATATCGAGAGTAGACCTGTCGTACCCCGCGCCGAGAGGCAGCGGTCGGGTGGGGGCTCGCCAGGAGTACCACACCAGGACACGAAGTAAGTCAGCCGTGTGACAGGAGTAGAGTCAGTCGTGTCGAACCAGTCATATCGTGAGTACACCTGTCGTACCCTGTACCCTGTGCCGAGAGGCAGCGGTCGGGTGGGGACTCGCCAGGAGCACCACAAAGTGACACGAAGTTAGTCAGCCGTGTGACGGGAGTAGTGTCAGTCGGGTGAAACCAGTCGTATCTTGTGTAGAAAGTTGAATCCCCTCGCCGGGAGGCAAAGTCAGGTTGGGGCTCGCCAGGATCACCATGCCGGGACACGAAGTGAGAAGTCGTGCGACGTCGAGAGTGGGAGTCGAGTGTTGTCCGCAACGAGGGGCACCACGCCGAGAGAAGAGCCAGTCAGTCGTATCGTGAAGTCGCCGAGAAGAGAACCTGGAACAGTCAGTCGTGGATAGCCATCATCGAGGCAGAAGGGTCAGCCCCGGAAGAAGAAAGAAGCCAGCTGTGTCCACAACACCAAGATCGAGCCGAGGCCCGTGAAGGACCACCCAGCAGACCGGACCTCAACCTACTGCCGGAACATCCAGAACTACAAATAGAGCTAAGTACCAGCATCGAAGCTCGAGGAACATTACCCGATGCCTACTGTTCCCCCCACGATGTCGGCATAAGTTAGCACAAGTACTTTAAAACTGCCCTTCAGGCTCAGAACTTACAGGGAACTGTCTCGGAGGTGTCTATGTTTGTATTGTTCTTTTATGCTAAATATAATTTCGTAAACTGAAACACTGAGAGACGTTATTGTTTACTCCCTATTCACATTCAAGGCGCCCATAGTTTGCGCCAGAGAGGTAACTCGTATCTTACGAACCAGCCTGTATACCGCAGGTGGCGAGTAGCATGAAAAAATAAAAAAGAAAAGAAAAAAAAAATATTTAAAAATTTATCTTTTATTTTGTAGTTGAAAAGAATATGTAATAATTTTCATTATTTTCTAATTCATTTTCGTATTTTATATTTTATAATTTATTCAAAAACATTATTTTTTAATTATTAAAAATTATTATTTAAATTGTTAAATTTATATTATTATTATACCATTATAATTAGTAAGATATTGATTATGATTTGTTATTTCAGTTTTCAAAGCAACATAATATTTAAAAATTATCGAATTTATTAATTTCACTTTAATCACTTAACTAATTTTTAANCAGTTTTCAAAGCAACATAATATTTAAAAATTATCGAATTTATTAATTTCACTTTAATCACTTAACTAATTTTTAAAGCATAATTATTATATTCAGTCTTCATTGTATTCTAATGATTATGTACATGGATCGCTGATATGAGTTCTAATTTCATTTATAACTATTTCACTAAATTTTTTTTTTCTTTCAGAAAAATCATAAAAGTTTTTATTTATAATTTAACACCTAATTCTTCTGTAGCAAATACTTTTTAAAATAAATATTACAATTAATTTGTACAATTGCTATTTTTTTTAAAAAACATGTTTAAAAATTATTAAATTTTACATTTTTTAAAAATATTTTCACCATAGAAACATGCAAATATGTAAGGAATAAAAATATTAAGAATTATTGCATTATAATTATTTTCTCTGTTCTCAGAATCGTAAATTTTTTACTTGTAGTATAATAATTTCATTCTCTTTTAAAAATCACCTTAAGGAAATTGTTAACTTGTTTAATGTGTTATATAATAACATAATTCAGTTTTTGAAGTGACATTGTTTTTAATTGATTGATATTTAATTCTTCAACATATTTAATCATAATATATTTGAGAAAAAAATTACCCTATGCTAGGATGAAACTGACTTAATCTAGTTTCAATAGTATCAGCGATAATAAAATCTTTTAAATTATCCTTTTTTTTTTTTTGTATCCGATATTCCAATTTTTTTGATAAGTTGAAGTCTTTCTTAAAATTCATAAAACTTTTTATTTTCTACATAAATATTAAAATATACATCATTTTAATGCAAAATAGTTTTAAATATATTCATTGCAACCTGATATTTTAATATTAAGTCTTAGATCAGTACCAAAATATATACCCCTATAATTGTTTAATGTTTATCCATATACAGATAACATCTAATAACAATAAAATAATATCAGTACATTTATAATTTGAAAAAAATTTTAAAATTTTAAACTTAAATGTGCATATATAATTGAATAAATTTTTTGTATTCTCTCATTATTGTGATAAATTTCATTATTTTTTAAATAATAAATTTATTCATTAAATAAAATGTACAAAATGAGTAAAATAATTGATATTCTTATTTTATTATAATAATAAACCCAATTAGTACCAAAATATGATGAACTATCTAAATGTACAATTACTCATTCTTTTTTACAAATTTTATATTATAATTCACCTATCATATAAATATTTCTTCTAAAATTTTCTGTGTCTGATTTTTTTCCATAATGTTTACATCAAAATTAAATATTGGATATATTTTCAATTTAACTATTGTTTTCTTCTTTTCCTTTGATACAATTCCTTCACCCATATTATATTCCGTTAATAAATTTTAATATTTTTGTTCTTTTAATTCTTGTTTATTTTTTATAGTTTTGAACAGTAATTTAAATTGAGCTAGCTCCACTGGCTAAATCTATAAGTGCTCCTAAAACTGCCAATGGAATTTCTAAAAATTACCTTTATGAATTAACGTGAAACTGTTTTTTCTTCAATATTTTGTTATTTAATGGTAATGACTTAAAAATATTCGTCACTTTCTTCAATTAGTTTGGTTTTCTTTTCAAATTGATTATAATTTAAATATTTGTCAATTTCTAATTCTGCTAATAAATGAATAGGAATATCAAAATTTACATTTATAAATAATTAATCTACCAACATTTATAATGATATTTTAATTTTTTTTATATTTAATTATTCTAATTTTTTAACATATTTTTCCTTTAGTAAACACAGTTACACTTACAAAAGCCGATGAATTCTGTTCGTTAATTGGGGTTTCTTTATCTGACCTAATTTATTTCGCTTGTTGTAAAATTTTAGTAGCGTCATGTACAGATTCCAAATATTTATAATCTATTTAAGAATCCTTTTTTTTTCTCTTTCTAAGGTTTTCTTCAACTTTTTCAAAAGACGGCAATAATTATAACCAGATAAACATTTCCGGAAACTTTAAATGATTGAAAGCCCACCATTCCAAACTCTTATTTTAGAACCATAGAAGATAAGGAATTCCTTTATGATTAATTAACAACAAAATTGTATAAGTAATTATTTAACATATTCATTATAATAATGTTTCGTAATAATAATTTTTGTTACCTGCATTTTCTTTGCCATAAATAACTAACAAATTATAATTTAATTTCCTTACATTATTTATCCATATAAATCCTTTTGTTTAATAATAATAATTTTTTTATTCCTTTACCAGATTTTGGTGTTCTTGGTGAATATATTTTTTCTGGTGTATTTGGATCTGAACATGATGATAGTATTTTGATATGTTATTCATAGATTGGTTCAATTATGTTTCCAAAATTTATGAAAATTAATTTTTTATTTCAATTTTTTTATGTAACAAATTTGTTTTTAAGGCTATTAGTGCATGATTTACATAGTCTTCATTAGTATGTTTGTTTCCGATTTCATTGATTTTATTTTTAGTTTACATTTTAGCAAGTCCATTTGTTAACACATGCTTCAAATTTTTAACAAATAATTTATTATTATTAATTGTTACATTTTATTAGCATTATAAAAATGTTGTCCAATACCTCTTAAACCAACTTTTTCATTAATAAAATTACGTTGTTCAGAAATATATGTACCGAGATAAATTTTTAATTGTTCGAATCCAGATGAATGATCTTGTTGTTCATCATTGAATTAATTTTTTCAAATAAAGTTTTTTCTGGTGTTGGTATATAATGTATATTTTTAACTGCAACTGGAATATTACATGCTATCAAATTTTTATTTTCTGTAGCTACTTATTCAACTTTTTTACCAATAGTTTTTAATTCGTTAATAATGGGAAAGTCTTTCATTTTCCATTTTCGAACCTATTCTGTTTTTTTTTTAATTTTCCAATTATTCCGTGAGTAATTAAATTCTAGATATTTGTTTTTCTGGATCATTCATTTTTTTTAAATATTATATACCTGACAATATAAATAAGCTTTAAAACTATTGAAAGTTTTGAGAGACAAATATTTCCACCAACAAATTGAAGTAAGAAAAATTTAAATATTAATGATAATCGCATCGAGTTTGATATAAATATTGGTAATGTATTTTCTTTTCCTGGTGATTAATACGCTTATGAACAATTTAGATTACAAAAAGTGATAGTGTTAGTTATTATTGTGAAAATGTAAATATTGATAACACCTCAAATTGTTTTCCCTTTCAGTTTTCTAGAGTTCAAACTTCAAAACATAGATAAATAACTGAAGCAATTGATAATCGTGGGCTAACAAAGATTATTATGCATTCTTTCGTTAATTCAACATCAGAAAGAATTTATTTAGTAATGAGTGGTGTTGATATTATATATCCTGCAAAAAATTATATCCATGCCAACATAACAAACGAAATTATTTGTCTGTTAAGATATTTGTTTTATTAAATTATTAGATGTAATAATAAACATATTTCATAAGTGGTTATAAACAATTTTGTTTAGAAATTCATATGGTAACAATTGTTTATTTGTTGATTAAAATAAAAAACTGGTGGAACTGTTGATAAAAGTTATGCTGATCCAGGAAAAACTGTAATTCGAAGATAAGAAATTATGTGGCCAATGGTAGAATATGCAGGATTTACAGCACATGATTTAAACGAAAAAAATGTATAAAATTCCAACAACACACATTAGTTTTATTATTGGCAATTTCTATAAAATATGTTCCCCAAGATACAAAAACATTTAACTTTGAGGTAAAAGATCAATTTAATAATTTGCACTTCGATATACCATATTTTGTAGTAGTCGGTTTGCAAATTAATAGAAAAAATCGTAATGAACAATATGTTCAAGGTTCTATGTTAGATCATTTTGATGTGAGAAATTTTTCTGTTATAAATGAAAGAATTGAAATTTTTCCTAAAGAAAAATGGAATTTAGATTTGGATGCAAAATTTATCCATAAAATATATTAAGCATATCACGATTTTAGAAACAATAAAACAAAAACTACTACAAATTTTGGAAATAATTAACTTTATTATAAACCAACTTTAAATCCTCGTGGTAAATGGAATTATTTTTCTTTCTTTGCTAGTATACAAATTTATATAATTTATTGTACTTATTCACAAACAAAAATGGTTAAAGATATAGCAAGTATCAAAATTAGTGTTGATTTTAATAAAAACGTAGGAACAAATACAACATGTAATGTTATAATGATTAGTCATAAAATCTCAAGTATGATAGATTGATAGAAAAAATTTTGAAAATGAATAAATTTTTATATTTGTTATATAAATGAAGAATTTTCTGAAAATATTGTTTACGTTCTTCTTGGATTATGATCAACATCTATTATTTTAAATATTATATCAACATGTTTACAATTATGAAATTATAAAGTAAGTTGTAAACCCAAATTTGTATAATTTTTTTATTATTAAATGGAAAAAGTTAAGGAGTCAATCAAATGTGTTGATAATTATATAAATATGCTTAGATATATTTATAAAAATTTTCAATGGAATAAAGAAAATCTTACTAAGAAAAATTTTTGTATAAATAAATTAAACACGAAATTTGGATAAACTTAATAATATTAATAAAATTATTTTTATCAAAATTAAATGTATTAGAACCTGTTTGTTATTTGATAACAAATATTGATTATATCTATACTTTAGATTGTTATACAATTATTGTTGAAATAAAAATAAATTTCAAATCGATTTACCAAAAATATATAATATTATTAATTCCGATGTATTCGAATACATAATTGTATTACATATGTAACACAATAGTACAGTTAAAATTTATAAACTTAGATTCAAACATGAAATTAAATTTATTTATAATGGAAATTTTAGTAATACATATAATTTTTATATGTAATATATACACTGAGGTGACAAAAGTCATGTAATACCTCCTATATCGTCTCGGACCTCCTTTTGCCCAGCGAAGTGCAGCAACTCGACGTGGCATGGACTCAACCAGTCGTTGGAAGTCCCCCGCAGAAATATTGAGCCATGCTGCCTCTATAGAGGTCCATAATTGCAAAAATGTTGCCGGTGCAGGGGTTTGTGCACTAACTTACCTTTCGATTATATCCCACACATGTTCGATGGCATTCATATCGGGTGATCTTGGTGGCCAAATCATTCGCTATAATTTTCCAGAATGTTCTTCAAACCAATCGCGCGCAGTGGTGGCCCGGTGACATGGTGCATTTTCATCCATAAAAATTCTATCGTTGTTTGGGTGCATTAAATCCATGAATGGCTGTAAGTGGTCTCCAATAGATGAACATAACCCTTTCCAGTTAATGATCGGTTCTGTTGGACAAGAGGACCCAGTCCATTACATATAAAAACAGCCCGCACCATTATGGAGCCACCACCAGCTTGCACAGTTCCTTGTTGACAACTTGGGTCCATGGATTCGTGGGGTCTGCGCCACACTAGAACCCTACCATCAGCTCTTACCAACTGAAATCGGGACTCATCTGACCAAGCCACGGTTTTCGAGTCGTGTAGGGTCCAACCGATATGGTCACGAGCCCAGGAGAGGCGCTGCAGGCGATGTCGTGCTGTTAGTAAAGGCACTCGAGTCGGTCTTCTGCTGGCATAACCCAGTACAGCCAAAGTTCGCCGCACGGTACTAACGGACACGTCCGTTGTACGTCTCACATTGATTCCTGCGGTTATTTCATGCAGTGTTACTTGTCTGTTAACACTGACCATTCTGCGCACACGTCGTTTGTCTTGGTCATTAAGTGCAGGCGGTCGGCCACTGCGTTGTCCATTGTGGGAGGTTATGCCTGAAATTTGGTATTCTCGGCACACTCTTGACAGTGTGGTTCTCGGNCCGTTGTACGTCTCACATTGATTCCTGCGGTTATTTCATGCAGTGTTACTTGTCTGTTAACACTGACCATTCTGCGCACACGTCGTTGGTCTTGGTCATTAAGTGCAGGCGGTCGGCCACTGCGTTGTCCATTGTGGGAGGTTATGCCTGAAATTTGGTATTCTCGGCACACTCTTGACAGTGTGGTTCTCGGAATGTTAAATTCCGTTACCATTTCCGAAATGGAATGTCCCATGCGTCTAGCTCCAACTACCATTCCGCGTTCGAAGTCTTTTAATTCCCGTCGTGCGGCCATAATCACGTCAGAAACCTCTTCACATGATTCACTTGACTACAAATGAAAGCCCAACCAATGCACTGCCTATTTATACATTTTGTACGCGATAGTACTGCCACCTGTATATTTGCGTATTGCTATCCCAAGACTGTTGTCACCTCTATCTATTACGTTCCGTGTAAACCATTCAAGTTTTTTATATCGTATTTTGATATAGAAAAAATCCCATATTTCTGTATTTAATGAAGACGAGTTCTATGCTTGAGAGAGAGCTATCCAGTTTTTCACTAAATACCCAATTCATCTTGGGGTCTTATCCCTTTCATACCTCTGTATATATCGCCGAAAAAAATTTACCACTGTTATAAACGCAGGAAAGTGTTCATGTTGGCACATTCGGAAAAATGTTAAGGATAGTACTAAGAAAAAATATGTGAAAGGTTTTAGAAAGATACAAGATGATGTAGGGTTGGGGTGTTTTGCTTTTTTTTTGTAAAAAAATGTATTTATAATATTTTTTTTTATATGAATTTTTTTGTAAAGAATTATTTTTTTTTCGTTATTGTTATTGAAAATTAAATTTATAAAAGGATAAAGATTCGTTTAGCTTTAATGTCATTAAATATAAAAAAATATTTCATTAATATTTCAATAAATGTTTTGATATAAATTTTTATTGATGTTTTATATATATTTTCATTAATAGTTTTATATGATTTTATAAAAAAAATTTTAATTAGTTTATTAAATTTATTTTGTAATTTTTTTATTACATTTTAAATTTTTTCCTAGTGACAGGTATCCTGAACACTGGGTTTTTAAAGAGTTTTATAAACATTTTTCATTGATATTTTTGTGTTTTTATAAATGTTTTATTATAAATTTGTATAAAGATTTTTAACAAAATTTTCATTAATATTTTCACTACCATTTTCATAAATAATTTTAAAAATGTTTTTATTATAAATATTGAATGTAAGTCAATAACTTACATTCAATTTACTAGAAATATATTTATATAAATTACATTTATGCCAATTTTATGTAAATACTTTGTAATTAATTTTTTTCTTTCTCCGTTGTCTTTTATATTAATTTTCACATAATGTATATTGATATGAGACTTTATCCTTTGCTTTTTCATATTTACAAATAATTTAAATATTTAGTTTCTTTACATTTTGGAAATTTTTTTCTCCTAGCTTCTATAATACAATCCTATTAATTTTTTTCTACAAATTTTTTCAAAACATAATAATATATAGGCATATGTTCCTTACAAAAAATTTACACCACGATTCGTATGTTCCTTCTCTCTTTGCATTTTGTTCAAGTTTTGTTCTGTATTTTTTTTTTCAATTGTACTATTGTTTTTCATCGTAGTCTTGATTTATCATACATAAATTTTGCAAAGAAAAATATTTTTATCGATAAAAATTTATTAAATTGGAGCTGTCTGTCTTTTAAAAAATAATAATTATACATGTTTTTCACTAAATATACTGTTTTTTTCATCAAAAGTTTTGATTTTTTATTAAAACGATTTAATTTGTCATCAAAATTTCTCATCTTTCATTAGATTTCACTTAAAAATGGCATTGGTTCACTTTTTGTTTAAGAATTTTAGTGATTTTGGGAAAAATAGAATTGTTGTTCTGGTCTTGTGCTACTTTCCTTTTCTTGTAAAAAATNTAAGAATTTTAGTGATTTTGGGAAAAATAGAATTGTTGTTCTGGTCTTGTGCTACTTTCCTTTTCTTGTAAAAAATGGTTATAAATATTTTGTTAGTTTTTGTTAAAATGGGAAGAACATTGTCACGAATTGTCTTAATTTTGTTTAAATTTTGTTAAAAAAATTGTGTAATTTTAATAAAAAAAATATAATTTTCGTTACACTAGTTAGTGATTTTTATGAAAAAATTAGACATTTTGATGAAAAATAGAGTAATTGCGTGGATGTAGAGAAACAGAGCTAGAACTCTCATGAAACATACTACTTCTGTAGAACCTGAGTCATAACGAGCAAGTAATGTGACATATTCTGTAAATATTTTTTCCACCTGCACACCCAAACTATATTATTGAAACTGCATCAGTCGGGCAAATATAATAACTGAAGTGTGTGATCGTGCATGTACTCATGTTCGCATGATTGTGTTATGCTGGACGGACATAATATCGCCGAGGAGATGGTCTTCGATGTCCTGGATGCCAACTCCCCTTTTGCTGCTTGTACCCAGACAGAGGGAGAGAAACACTCGCACTTGAAATAATATATTTTTGACGAAGGCAACAGTTACAATAATTACACTAGTTTATGCTATATTCTCTACAGTGTCCTCGAAATAAATACTATCTTTTTTCACTTCATAAAGCACGACAAACTCTAAAATATAAACATATATTTTTAACATATTGTTGTGTGAGGAAAAAATACCATGCTTCCATCTAGTTCCTAAACAAACATATAGAATAGATGTACATGGAAGAGAAATAATCTTTAGCATTCCTGCACTTTCGCAGTTTGCATAAAAACTGAAGTGGTCTTCTAAAGTATTTGCCAATTATGTTTTATCTTCCCTTTGTATTCAAAAAATAATCGGGAAGAAATTATCTTTAAGGGCAATGGTTTGATACCTGCCACTGCTGAAGTTTGGAAGTAGGTATTTAATCTACTCTGCGGCGTGAGGCGCCAGCACTTGATGCTAGCCCTCAGTGATCTGGCGTAGGAATACGTCGACACTGTTGTCTCTAGGTCCAATTTACTAAATCAATACCCTTTATTTGTGAGTTCACATAATCGAGTTTTATTGTTGCTTGAACAGGTTAACTGGTACATGAACTCTCGAGACAACCCCTTCCCTTTTATACGTATGCTCCGTATTGTTCGCGTCATGGAGGGGGGTGGGGGAAGACTCTTCGCACTTGCTGGATGACTCTACTTATCTGACTTGATGCGCTGTCTTCTCTCTGCTGGCGACTTGGGACTGCTCCGGCACTTGGTGCGGCGTCCCGACGCCTATTCCCCGAAGTTCCTCCTTCTCGGGTCCACGCAGTACTCGGCATCTGATGACGGCCGGCTGCCGTTGTCGTCTGCTCGCGGATTCGTTCCGCCCTTCTTGGTTTCCGTCGTCCGACTGCCTGGGTTTTCTTGGATGCTTCCCGCCATATGTCCCGTTTGACGGCCTCCGACTGAGGTCCACGTCTTGATGCATTTCGCGAACTCGTTTTCTCTCGGCTCCCGGTCCACTCTTCTCGTTTGACGAAGTCCGACTGACTTTTCTCGGATGCTTCCCACCGTACGTCCCGTTTGACGGCCTCCGACATAGGTCCACGTCTTGATGCATTTGGCGAACTCGTTTTCTCTCGGCTCTCGGTCCACCCCTCTCGTTTGACGAAGTCTGACTGACTTTTTCTCGGATTCTTCCCGCCGTACGTCCCGTTTGACGGCCTCCGACTGAGGTCCACGTCTTGCTGCGTTTGGCGAACTCGTTTTCTCTCGGCTCCCGGTCCACCCTTCTCGTTGACGAAGTCCGACTGACTTTTCTCGGATGCTTCCCACCGTACGTCCCGTTTGACGGCCTCCGACATAGGTCCACGTCTTGATGCATTTGGCGAACTCGTTTTCTCTCGGCTCTCGGTCCACCCCTCTCGTTTGACGAAGTCTGACTGACTCGTTGACGTCTCTCACTGACTGCTCGCGTCTGACTGCCGTCGTCCGGCTCCGAACCGGACGTCTCGCTCTAGGTCCTCCAACTGACTGATCCGTTCCTCCCAGGCTCTCGTCTTTTTGTAGCCTCCATCGCCATATTCAACTGGCCCTGTCTCTGCACGAAGCCCAGGGAGCTTGTTGTGTACCCCTGAGATATAAAACACGTGTGTGGTACTCTAGCTCTCCGCACTTGGGTCCGGTGTCCCCATCGACTCTGGTATGGACGTTTTATTGTTTCGTTCTGCACATGCTACTTGGCGGGTGGCCTTTGGTTCAACGCACACACATGGTCCTTCCCTTGTCCCCGTATATGGCCGCTATTCTTCCCGTACGCCCACTAAAAGCTCTCATAGTTTATTGCGGCAAAAAGCCCGGGACAGACGCAGCCGGTGGTGGGACCTTGGTGTCCCTTGGGCAGCTGCAAAGCGCAGCTGTGTTCGCGCCCTGGTGCCTTCCGTTGTCTCCGGATGTCGTCTGCACGTGCAGGAACAGTTGCATGTGCAGAAACATTTGGTAGCCCGCCTTTGCATCTGCGAGGTGCGGTTGCGCCTTCCTGGCGGTATTCTTTTGGCACGTCCACCAACCCTTAATCTTTATTGATGTCATCCGCCTGCGAGCTTCGCCAGAGCGTGTGTTCTGACGAATAAAATATAGGGACGAGGGATTTCGTTGCCTATGGTGTAAACTGTAAATGCATGGAAATATATTTCAACTACTAATAAGTGCTTATAATGTATTGTTTTTATTTCATTTTTGCTGTTCCATCAGTTTTTTTTAAGTTGGGAATCTGTGTCTTGAAAGGCGGGACATTGGGAACCATACTATGTTTACAGGAAGACTTGAAACAGGGAGGAGATCTTTAATTTGTTTTGGGACATTCAGGTCATCATTGTTTATAAAAACCGCACGAGTTATCGTCTTAAATTTAAAATTGCTATCTGTTAACGCGAAATAAAGTTTTTAAAGTAGAATACATAAATGTGATGATAAATTGATATAAATGTAGAAGCTGAAAGGAAGAGAGAGAAAGAGAGAGGGAAAGAGAGAAAGGGACAAGAGAGTAGGGGAAAGAAATAGAGGAGAAAGAGATAGGGTGAAAGAAAGAGAAGGGGAAAGAAAGACAAGGGGGAAAGTGAGAGAGGTAAAGAAAGAGATAGAGGGAAGTATAGTTCTATCGCAAAAGTCGATGCACAGTTTAAGTACGAATTTTCAAAATAGCTTAGTTTTTAATTCTAATTCCATTTGTTAAAAAATAATCCACCTTGCTGTTATATAATGTTTTCTTTAATTAACACGAATATTATTGTTATAAAATTTCTACACCGTATACATTTAATGTGCAGGTGTTCTGCCAGATGAAAAATTATTTTTTTAAATCGAAAAATAAATACATATTTTCGATTTGACGTGCTAATGTCTATAAAAAAATACGGCTACCAGAAACAGGCGCATATGCTTTAAGGGTTAGTGGGCGAAACAGTTGAGCTCCTTCGGGTAATTCGGCAATCCCGAGACGAGCCGATGACTCAGCCACAGCCACAGTCACACACTATGATTTAAAATGCATTGCCCCCGAACCCCCATGTATACACTAATGATACGCCTGACCTTTACTCAGATCACAAGGAAGTCGATACATGAATGTTGTTGCGTGGTAAACATGCAGCTGATGAGGGATATTCATAATTACTGTTTCATTGTGATGATACTAATGTACTGGTTCTGTTGTTACGGCATAATTTAGCACCACATATGTAGATGAAAAAGAGTAACCCAAGCAGGAAAATACCAATCCATGATTGTTTTTGAATTGCGACATCGTTTGAGATAATCTTCACTAGTATTCCTCAGCCTCAGAGGATGTGACACAAGTTAAATTAGCAGGTATGGGAACAAATTATCTTGGAAAGGGTACAATGAAATGGGAAATGCTTTCTCTACTAGGACTGAAAAATGAAATTGACCTGAATTGTATAAACAAATAGAGACATTTTGGTTTTTCATTACTAGCCAAAAGCTAATTGTGTTTCCAATGTCTCGGATATGAGAGATACACTCTTTTAACAGGGAAATTACTTTGTAGAGATACCGCCAACATAAGAAGCACTTTAACACCATATCAATCGAGTGAACTACCAAACTTTATTTTCGAAATGAGCCCTTCACCAGAATCAATACCTTCCAAACCCAACAGAATTTAGTTGGAAACTAGAAAATGGAGACTGCATCCCTATTATGACTACATTGCCCCTCAGTTCAAAAGGTATATCCTTTATACACAAGCTGCCAATGCAAAAAGGAGTTTCAGATACCTTCATTTGCATGTAAAATTGCAGAAACGCCCCAGGATGTGACTGTTACAACAGTGTTTGCTATAGTGAATGCACAAAATACAACAGACTCAGAAACAGAATGCAGTGATGTATAAATTAAAATAATGCAGGTGAAATACTCATTTACTAAAACACAAAATGATTATCATTAATACAGAAGAAACCAATTAATATAAATTAAAAATTGACAATAATTATTTGGTTGTAAAATAATAGAAATTGTACTTATAGAAGGGCACGAACGATATTATATTCAGTATTATTTTATTGGGTAAAACAAATAAATTGTTATTATTAACTGATGCAACTTTGAAATTGGATGATCTCGGACGACTTAAAAATTTTATATTTATATTTACCATCGTTAGCAAATGTTGTGGTCTTAAATTTTATTCTGAACACAATCATATTTCGTTGCAATAAACTTTCCTTTCAATAAAACACGCATGTCAAATTAGACCATATTTTTCGAAAAGATTGTTAGGTATTACAAAAAAAACGTAACTTTATATTAACTGAGGTTGTTTTGCACATGCTATTACTCAATAGGATTACCCCAAGATGAGTTATGTAGGTGTTTAAGATTAATTTAAAAAACAATTTTTTTTGTTTTCTGGGAGAATGATTGGTAATAGACAAAAATGGAAAAAACAACAATTTAATTTAAAAATAAGCTTTGTTATTTAAAAATGATGTAATTGCATTACGATTATAAATAACTAAGAATACCTTAAATAAAAAATCAGTGCCTGCCGTATTTGACCTAATCTGGCCGCTAACCCAACTACTTGAGATGTTGGTGACAATACTTTTCTTACGGACAGTGGCGAGTTCTTCCAGAAAAAAATAAGATCGCGAGTAACTCAGTACACGCTACAGAAGTGCAACTTCTTTGGCGATTATTAGATATACAACATAGCTCTGTCTTGTTCTCTCTAGCCGAGTGCAGGTCTTCCGTCTTTTCTGCGTCAGAAATGTTGCAAAACATTTTACATTATATGACCTTGTAATTTTACTCTCATCGCGCCCAAATAAGTAAGCTTTACTTCAAAACCTGTGGCTGTTTGTGGCAACGAGGCACCAACAGAATCATGTTCCAAACACGTTTGTAGATATACTTTCCCTTTTATTACTTACGGGTCATTCTAGCAAATTAGGACAAGAACATGAGCCAGGTTGTCCGTTAACACGTCTTACATGACAGTATCACAGGCTACCTACCTCCCAGGCAACCACTAATCTGCTTTCCAACAAAACATGTTATTTCTGTGGCAGCAGTCGCGATTTGTGGAATACATAAAGCGTACGGCTACAAAGTTCTATACAATAGGAGGGTGTCAACCCCTATTTAATGTAAGTAACGGTGTATTCTGCGTAACACTGATTTCTTAGTTACCTACCTTGTACCGGTTTGCCAACGCTAATTTTCGTTGCTTAATTGCAAGTAGGTATTAATTTATAATTTTATAATTAATTTACACTCCCCACTTTTAGGGGCGTCTTCCACCTTCCGAAATCACTGTAGACTGTATATAGGTTTCCTTATTTATGTTTCCTAGAAAATTCGTTCACGCCATGTTAGCTTACATTAACAACTCAACAAATTTATAATTATATATATATATATATATATATACATATATATATATATATATACGAAAATGTTATTGCTACAGGAAAATTTATCGACATTGGAACTATCGTTTAAATACGTGCATTTTGTAAGAAATTTTGTATTTGTACTCTATTTCGATTTATGAATAAAAGTTATTATTAATTGTCGAATTCCAAGAAGGCAATAAAAGACAATTATACCTTAATTATGCCACTGTAAAAACAAAATCTATAGCTCCAAGTACAATAGAGAATAGAAAATTCTTTAATTTGGTGATCATCCAAGGCTGAACCAGACATTTGAATAAATTACTTTGGTTGAACATCAAAGTGAAAATCAGGCCTACATTGCACAATGTCGTGTTATTAGTCGGACGTCAACTAATATCCGTCAATTTACCAGCCAAAGGCTTACTCATATTTTACAACATTGGTACTGTGTTTTAATATGTGATAATACACACACGAAACCAAACAGTAAACAATATTCTGCCAACATCGGTTAGTGATAGTTTTAATTTATTTTAACATGTAGCTATTTTCTGGTTTCTCTGTTGGCACAGAACACTTTCTCTTACAATCTGCATTCCGAAAATTCTCCTCGGTGGGAACTGGGAGCGAACACACGCCCTTTGAGTTGTCTGTCCGATGCGCTCTACTCTACTCTGGAGAAATAGTGAAGTAGATATTGGCTTCCATTAGAGTTCACTCTAAAAGGATATATTAGTTAGTTAGCAAATACATAATATTATTTATGCTAGTTTTGAACTGTATTTTACTTTCATCTTGTGCTAAATAACCGTCGTACTTAAGGTTATGTCTTATACGCCTTCCATTATAACACATATTAAATTTTAAGCATTTTTTTTTATTCATGGCACACGATGCAACATATTACGAGCAATCTCGTAAGATAATTTATCTCATATGTCCGGGAAAATGTACTGAAAACTGACGCCTGCCAATATATTGTTAATATTCATTAAATGTGGACAAGCATAGTGGACTGCAGCGCCGCGTTGGTATCCAGGCCAGGCGAAGAACACATTACAACAATAGTAGTTATAAGACATATCAGTGGAGCTCCTATCCCAGTGGCACGGTATTTGGGACAATAACGCCACCAGAAGATATATAATACTTGGCAACACTTTGCGCGGGGTCTGTCTGTCTGGACCCACGCCGAGATGAAGCCGTCAAGATGCATCTTGGCGTGCCGCTATTCGCCTTCCGACTCAACACTCAGCCTCCGGCGACGGTATAATTCAGATAAGTAATATAATAGAGCTGATTAGGACCTGCCTCGCCAATAACTTTTATTTATTGTATCTAGTAATAATTATACTAAATATGTATTCCGTCTTCATAATTAACTTCAGTTCTTCCCTCATAATAGCATAAACTTCCCCTACGCACTAGTATAAAATATAAAAACATAACAACAGGCTAGTTTTTATTCCAACATAGCAGACAATCCACAGTACTCTTATATTTAAACACGCCAAACAATCTTTAACTGTTAAATGTAATAACTAATTCTACAATTAAATCCATCCATGTTAATATCTTACTTACCTCAAGTGACTCAAAATATTAATCCAATTCTTATATTTATAACAATAATCTGTGCTTTAAACTATATATTTAAATTTCTGCATGACGAATTTGGTACATATGCGTTTTCAGCAAAGGCTGTCCTGTAGATAAGCCTGGAAATAATAATGAATCATATCACATTTCTTATTTTATGCTACAATATTGCTCAAATTTACCCATTCCGAAAAAACGTATTTCCAAACTACCAACCAAAGTCTAACATCTAGAGGCGTTTACCTAACATAGTACCGACTTTATCACACAGTTAATTTTTTTCACTAATAACCAACACTAACAACAATGGACCGTTTATTTTTAAAGTATCGCTATTCTTAAAAAAAATTAAAGTATCAATCTGTTAAAAATAGATTCATACATATTTTTACTTAGAACTTATTTAAACATCCTATTTTGGCATAATGTGTACAATGAAATGCTGGTCAAGCATAACATAAAGGACCCATAACTTACTGTTATGTTTAAAATGTTGTCTCAACATATAGTCAACAAAAGAGAATTTAAAAAAAAATTGCTTTAAGAATTTGATATTCTGCNTAAAAAAAAATTGCTTTAAGAATTTGATATTCTGCAAAACTAATATTTATAGATTTAACATTATTTCCTTTTTTATTGATATTATGACGGATGTTCATTTTTTTGCCCAATGAATGTATCCCCTGCGTACTAAGTACTGAAAGTATATGTTCCAACAAGTAACGAACACATGACCATGAAACAANGCATAACATAAAGGACCCATAACTTACTGTTATGTTTAAAATGTTGTCTCAACATATAGTCAACAAAAGAGAATTAAAAAAAAAATTGCTTTAAGAATTTGATATTCTGCAAAACTAATATTTATAGATTTAACATTATTTCCTTTTTTATTGATATTATGACGGATGTTCATTTTTTTGCCTAATGAATGTATCCCCTGCGTACTAAGTACTGAAAGTATATGTTCCAACAAGTAACGAACACATGACCATGAAACAANAATGAATGTATCCCCTGCGTACTAAGTACTGAAAGTATATGTTCCAACAAGTAACGAACACATGACCATGAAACAAACAAAACCATGGCTTTTTAAGAAGTAATGTTAAATCATAATTTTATTTATTGGAAAAAGAATTGTTTTCCTTGTTGGGAAAGATGTTTGCTTGACTAAAGAGTTAGCATAAAGTACGATCCATGGTGAAACCAACATTGATATAACATGTCACCAACAAAACATATCTGAAAGGGAAAGATTATATCTTGGAAAACTATTATATTTAATTACATACAAAAAGAAAAATTGTGTATATTCAAAATGTTTGTTCCACAATGTGACATAAAATATTGGTTGCAAAACTTTGACAAAAACAGAAAAATACTTACAATTTACCAAAAGTATGTTTACCAACTTGTTGCCAACCATCAACCAACCAATTTTATTGTTTAAAATAATTACACTTCCGATACTTTCTGGCATATTCAGATTTTGTGGCATCATTGTTTGAAGAGCACTTAGTAATCTCATCTCATTTTGTGGCATCATTGTGTGAAGAGCAGTAAGTAATCTCATCTCACTTTCGCGATAGCACACTTTTTCGGTATATTACGTACGGCCAAGGATCCAGACAAAAATACAAGCTTAACCAACTTTTCTAGCCAAATGCCAACCGTTTGGCCAATGTAGATTGCCACTGGGAATGACTAACATAACGTACGAGACTACTTATTAAGACATTAATGACAAATTCTATGAGAAAAGGTTTATAGTATACAATGGGATCTTCATACACAATGCACTTTAAAATGGGTTTTGTAGCTCGTTGACTGGCTTGCGTCGGCTAGACTCGGAAGTGCTCGGCAGTANCACAATGCACTTTAAAATGGGTTTTGTAGCTCGTTGACTGGCTTGCGTCGGCTAGACTCGGAAGTGCTCGGCAGTATTCGCCGGCTTCAGGACCACCTCAGTCGGCTCTCCTCGGCATTTCTCGACAGTTCTCGGCTAGACTCGGAAGTACTCGGCAGTCTTCGCCGGCTTCAGGGCCGCCTCTGTTGGCTCTCCTCGGCATTTCTCGACAGTTCTCGGCGTCCCAGAAGCAGTCACTACCGCAAACCTACAATACTACACCACTGTTTCTGCGAGTCAGTGATCATATTAGTTTTAAAGTTTTAGAGTATTCAAAATCTAGAATAAATAGCTTTCGAATAATTCCATAGTGTGCCTACATTAAACCATCGCGACAAACATTTTTCTGACTTTGCGAATTTAATTAAATAAAATTTGATAATTTAATTTTGAAACTTTAACAACTGAGAAAATGAAAAATTATTTTGTTATTTCGTAGTGTACCTTTGTATAAAACATGGGGTACACTATCTTCTAACTATGCGTGTAAAATTATTTACCCACTTTTTATTTTGGGTATTCACCATAATAGCAAGAACAAATTTATATTTTAGTAATATTGGCCAAACTTACATAGAAAACAGTGGCAACCAAAACAAGATTGATTTTTATTAACGTGTTTATGTCAATGCTTTATTAAGTTAGTTACATTGGTTAGTCGATCAAAGTCATAAGACATACAACATATATTATTGAAAGTCATAATGAAATTGTACCGAGTGTAATGGAAAACCGTGACAATTTCTCTCCGTGTTATTAATAACATATTAATGTACTATTTAATAGTAACAGTTTAGTCGTAAAATGATCAATGTATAGTAATTAAAAAAAATATGTTATATTTTATGGTAAAGTCTTATAAAGTATTCGATTGCACTGCAACTCTTCGTTAAAGGAATTATGGTACCGTAAGTATACTTGGCCAGTGGAATGTGGTAGCGACCATAATAATAAACGTAGTGTGACCTCACACTCAAAAACTTAAATATATAGTCACCATTTGTTCAACGACCATTATAGACTTTCGGATCTTGGGATATACTATATGAACACAAGCCCAGCCAAACTGATATATAATATTATGATATGAGCTCTTTTGTAAGCAAAATTGGCCGTGATTTCAAAACGAACGGAGATAGAACCACTAAAAATATATCGTAGTGGAAATTTCTTACTCCCAGCAGGCCAATATAGCACACTTTGCTCTAAGCCATTTTGTAAGCGCATTTGGTCGCCATTTTCGAACGATTGGTTATAGAGCCACTAAACTCACAACCTAAGCCCACCGAATTTCTCGCCGTGAAGCATCCATGATACTAAATAATACTTCAATATATAATTAAATAAATTAAACATTACAGTAAATACATAAATTTCACAGTATTAAAGGCTAAATAAATACTTTAATAGTAATTAAAGACAAATGTATACACGCTCCCCTTGGTTGGCTACATCCATGCACTCAGTCACATACATTCATAACGGGAGCAGCCGAAACATAGAAACCTGCATTTCTCTAAGTAAGGGTTAACGGTGTAGGTGCTGGCGTGCAGAGATGATGTACCTGTGACGGGTTGTAGGCGCTCCACCCACCTGACCAGCAACTCCTGGGCTATCTGAGCTGACCACACGGCTCTTGTGGCCGCGCTGTAGCGTTTGCGTGTTTCAGGGCCGCGACGTGCCTGCCTTATCCCGCGAGTGGTCCTTATCTACAGGATGCTGCGTCTTGCAACCTCGCCACAGCACACCACGGACCTAGCTTGGAGAACTACGACTGCCGCTGTACAACAAAATAAGATATTCTCAACTGCTCTTGGGGTTGATTACCTGGCTTCTAAGAGGCAGCTGTGTTGTCGCTTGCGACTGCTCGTGGCACCATCGTGTCCTTCTCTTCTCCTCTTCCTCCTCAGATATACATGTTGTAGTGGCGCTTACTTGGACCACAGCATCACACACAAAGCACGTGCCTTTACAGCGCTACATTACCGAGCGAGATAGCGCAGTGGTCAGCCACTGTACGTGTAATCGGGAGGACCCTGGTTCATTCCCTTGTCCGGACATCGTCATTTGCGTTGTGCGTGGTTTTCCTAAGTCACTCCAGGTGAGTGCTGGAATGGCTGCTTTATACACATCCTGCCGATTCCTTCCCAATTTCTAAATAAATAGCGTTCACTTAATGAGGCAGTTCAGGGCCTCTTTGAACACCGCCAAATACAGTAGGTAAATAACTTTCTTTCTGGGAACTACGTAAAAATTAAAGAAAATGTTTTATGGTTTTCTTTGTTGACGAATAAGCCGTGGGTCCATAGGGTTTGGAACCGTAACTGATGTTTAAATGACCCTTATTGAAATCATTATGGCCGCCATGTACCCCTGAATAATATATATTTCCTAGAGTGTTTTTTTACTCTTACTTTCGTATCTTCTGCGAAATGTTCGTTAGATTTAAGTAATATTTGTACTTATAATTAAATGTAGAACTTGTTTTAAAGAATACATTTGCGATCAGACTAGCTTCATAAGTAGAGACCTGAAAAAAAAGCGTTTGTGATAAAACGAAAAAATAATCCGAATGTTAGCACTTTAGTGGGAATGAAGCGATTTTTCCCGTTTTACTTCAAATAAAGAAAATTTATAGTGACCTTTACTTGAAACTAAACCTATATCAGCGGAATAAGTGTTACACAATAATATTTTATGTTGCTTTGTAACTAAATGTGGCAAAACATTGCACACTGACACGCAATGAATATTCATATCAGTTTTTTGGTTGAGGTTAGGAATACTCGTCGCACTGTTTACCAAACGTCTGCCGTCTTCTTTGCAGCAACTAGTTATTTTTTGCGCGTTAAAAATTTAGAATAAAGAAGTGTCAATAATTCGTGGATCACATTTTGTAGCTTTTTTTGAATGACACAACTGTTCCATATTTTTTTCACGTACACAGTTCAAAAATATAATAACCACCAAACAAAAGTGTTGCTCTTAAGGTAACGGGAATTATTACGAGACCTGACGACCATAGAACACACGCGGCTATAAAATATTTGACTGGAAAACAGAATGTAAATTAGCGACCGAGTTAAAATGAAATTTTCATCACTGCTCTAGGGATATGAAAATTTAGCAAATACTATAAATACGAATTTTCACATAAACGAAAAATTATGATGTTTGAGAATTCCAGCTGTAATTTACGAACTGTACAAAATCCTGTAGTATTTTCGAATTATTGTTTTAAGAAGCATAGTTGCTTCTTACGACGTATTTTGTGTGTTTTTGCATGTTCGAATACGAATGCATACAGTTGGTCAATAGATTTCTTCGACTTATCACCATAAACGAAAACATGTTTTACTTTCCGTAACCTGTGTTTACGGTCTTTTAAATAACATAAGCGCAAGTGATGGTGTGTCACTTTGAGTTAACGTTCTAGTGCACGGCGCTGCAAATGTTTATTTGCTCACTAGGAAACCCCGCAGTTGTAGTGTTCACGTCTACCAAACACCACGTTATCTATGGAATTCACGTCAACTAACTCGGTGAGCTTATTTACATTCATAGCATCTTCACGTTTAATTCTAACAATTATTAACCTTTAACAAAGCGGCGCGGTTTTCAAAAATGTATTTTTACGCATTTATTTATGTAGAATATATTTGTAAACAGAATTATCACGTGTTTTAATCTTGTATTGTTCCAACTAACTGTATTTTAATAACACATATTCTTTGTTAGCATGTGCAGTAAAAATGTTCACGTTATGAACAAACGAAAGATTTGTTAGCAGACCTAAGAAAAATATCTGATGTTGAAAAGTTAGACAGTGAGAAACATAACTGTAAATTTCTCAAATTGTTTTGCTTCTGTTCATGCAATGTACTTTTATTGTTATTTTTAAACAGTGCTTCTATAATTGTGTATAAATTGTTAGTCTCTCCATGAAACGGTATACCCTCGTCAGTGCATTATGACTGTTGTTCCAGGTGTCAGGCAGAATACAAAATTTTAAGTAAGAAATTGTGAAATGATTTTCAATGTTGTCTGTTGATAATGAAGTTAGGTATTTTTTCAAGGAAATAATTGTTAAAAAAAACACTACTTTTCAATAGGAATAACTCAGACAATTTCAGGCTCTACGAATAAAGTTATATTTCTCAAATTATATGTCTTTATACAGAGGACATAAAAAAATGAAGTAGGTCTCTGCAGAAACCTGCATTTTTGTAGCAAGAAAATAACAGCTATTTTTGATAAAAAAAAACAGTTATTTTTTCAAAAAAATTTCTAAAATATTTGGAAAAAATAACCCCTTCTTTTACAGGTCATAAATCATAATACAGTGTGGGCTATAAAGAATACGCTAAAATATAAAGCTGAACTATTTTCTCGACTGACAACAAGATGACAAGAATAGGTGGAATACACTCAACATGTGGAGTATAATTTTAGTAAATCAATAATAATATCGCTTCAGTTTGATTTCACTTGAATTGTACAATTCATGATTGAATAACTATGCTAACAAAGAAAATAGATTTGAGTTTAAGTTTTTAGCTATTCTAAATCTGAATATTAGTTTAAATTTACATAGAATACAACATTTCGATAAAAAAAATTGTAAACAAAACAAACTGTAATGGAGTTTACCATGTATGACCAATGCCAACAAATTATCATTTACTTTGTAAGATTAACTGTAACTGTAACAAAATTACAACCAATCCATCATAAATAATATTAGGGAATCAATTTTATTTTGCCTGTCTCATTACAAAAAGTAATTAACTGTGAAACACGATTGACCACCAAAGTCTGCTTGGCTTGCTAATGGACGTGGCCCTATATGCCATGGGATATGGTAAGTATGCGTATTTTAAAGAGGGAGCCTCACTGGAAAAATATACTTTCTACTTGCTTGTATGTTCCTGATGTGCTCTTCTTTACAAGCAGTGATACCAACTATCTTGTCAGCGTTCGATCGGCCTCTTTCGCTGTTGCGATCTAAATAAAAAGCCGCTGGTGTAAACAATAAGCCTACTTCCTCAAAATGGATATAAATATTTTTTATGAAGTTCTTGAAATCTTAAATGACAGCAGTCCATCACGTCTCGTATACAGCAATGTAATTTTAGACGAAACCAGAAACATATGCAACAGTAATAAGAATTACAAATCCACACGTGTCTTACCCGCGACATGAACCGAGAAGGTTTCGTACCATAAACTAGTGTGCAATCAACTGCATTACGGAGATCCTCAGTAACAACTTCAGATGTAATCAGTCTGATGTTTTGAGTGATAGGATTTATCAACCTGAAATATTTACAAGGCAAACTTTTTTTAAATAAGAGTCTGGGACACTTTACTTGTCAATTCGTATGGCCTGCCGTAGTGCTACTTGTACGAAGAATTTGGTGGAAATCGTTTTATTGGTCCTTGTTTTATGACATAAAAACTTAATTATCTTATTAAGTTATATCTTGCAAAATTTCTTAAAATTAGTTTTTACACACTGTTTCTAATAGATAGTGCCAAAATATAAAAATTGGATGAATTTGCTAAAGCTTTTTAACAGCTATGACAAACGTATGGAAATATTTATATGACCACCATTTTGAAAAACATTGCCTGAGTCCACATAAGCCGTGAATTTTTTCATGGCCTTCTCTAGCAGTAACAGTGTGTAAAACTTGGTGGATATAAAATGAATTTTCTGGAAAACATGGAAAAGCGTTTAATTGTATCACCTGAAACTATTTTGCAAAAGATCGGAAAAAGAGTATATTCGTATGCATAATTGATGCTTATAACGAATATTGGTAATATGCACAAATTGGTTAAATTGTAATGAATTTTATAATATACAGGTTGGTCCACTTAACATGTACACACACAAAATTTCCTGGACTGTCGCAAATCACGAAATGCGATTTTCGTTAAATGAAATTACTTACGGGCGCAATTAATTTGCCCCAAATAAACTATTCGTAACACTTGTATGGACATAAATAATTAAACCACATATAATGTTTCCTCTGGCAACATACTTGTATTTCAACGGCATCTGAAAGTACGTGCAAAGAGGAATTCAGTGATATGTCACATGCCATGTAAAGTAACACAGAAGCATCTATAATAAATGTGCAAATATGATTAAGTGGGCCGGCTGCATGGGGCAGAGGACTTGTATACACAGCTGTAAGCAATCAACACGCGCCGTGACGCATCCTGGCGAGACCGCTTCCTCGCAGCAGCGTATCACTTACCTTAATGTGGCAAGGAGCATGGAATGCGATATGGGACAAAGAGAGCACCGCAGCGGTAATGTGAGTGCAAGTCTGATATCAATACATTATATTTTATTCTGATACCAACGTAATTCATTACATTAGTTTCCTAGTCATTAACTGAACGGAGAAACGTGTGCGTCCAGATGCACAACAAAAACAGAACAAACCAACGTAAGGTAAAATTCAATATCATCCGCATGCATAGTGTAAAGGAGCAGAGTTATGGTTGAAACGCTTCACATTAGGTCTTTTCAGAGCCTGTGCTCGATATGTTTACCATCGATAGCAATACACATCTGTAATCGCACATGTAGCGAGCGACGAGCAGTCTGAAGTGTTTCTGGTGTGATGCCTCTGCGAGCCGCCACAATGCGTTCCTGCATGTCTTCTGGCGTCGTAGAAACAGCGTTGTACACACTATCTCACAATGTTCTCCACCGGGAATATCGAGAGGTGTGAGGTTGGAGGAGCAACCTGGCCATCTTNCCACCGGGAATATCGAGAGGTGTGAGGTTGGAGGAGCAACCTGGCCATCTTACAACACCCCCCACATCGCCCTAACCGACGGTTTGGAAACGATTTATTTGACACTTACCTCGCCACCACCAAAGGAAAAAGCGCAGGACAACCATCTTGCTGGAACCACATAACACGACGTATGTCGAGTTGTATGTTCTCCAGAAATGCCGAAGTTTCCACACCACATGTTCACTTTTCACTGTCGCTGGTGCATCACATGCCGGACCAAACGCGGATTCTCTGTCGCCCAGTAGTGCATATTTCGGAAATTTACGCGCCCATAGTTTGTGAAGCTCGCTTCATCGGTAAATAGCACGATATTCATAAAATTGCTGTCATCCCTTACATTCATCAGAATAAACTTGCGAACTGAAAACTCTGCTGGAAATCACCCTCATGTAATGCCTGATGAAGAGTCACGTGGTATGGATGGAATTTCCGTTGGTCCAGTCCATAGTTGATGTATCTCGCCCGTAGAAGTCTTTTGTTGCACTTGTGTTGTGGAATTCCAATCACCTCGTGGCAAGAAACGTGTGCAAATTCTTCGTTTCGTTTGCCGTGATAGTGGCGTCCGATTACGACACCTTTCATCATACATTTTGACGGTTTGATTGGAATGTCTGCCACACACACCGTAAATAAGTAGAGCGTCCAGTTTTTCTTCATTCATCAACTTCACTGCGTGCGTACATTAGGCTGGGCCGTTTTTACTTTTTTCTACTTTTCCGGGGGGCTTATTGCGGAAAGTATGCAAAATGGCTTCAAATTAACGTGTGCAAAATATTATTCCATTCCGATAAGTACTTCTGCCTCCGGATTGTAGTCAAAGTTTCGAGTTTGGTAGTTTTTAGGGCAACCTGCCGTAAGGAAATCATGTACTAAAAATCAAATTAAAAGTATTTTTTTAATCAAATCACAATGGTTTAATAGTCTACATAACAGATAAAATATGGTTAGGTATTCTTCCTCACGGGTATAGTTTTGAAGGGTGAAGGGAGGGAGGTAAAATAAAGCGCATCGTAACACACGTCGCGGCCATATTAGTAGCGCTGTGGCTTCATGAGAGAACAGTTGTGTTGTGCTATTTCGCGCGTTTTAAGATGGATCGTACTCGTGAAAAGTGTAAATGCCCTTCATTTGGTGATACGTGTCAATTAAAAGGCAATATGTTGCCAACATACGAAGATGTAATGAAATTCTATGAGTGGAACCGTCGCAAAATAAAATTTGAGCAAGACACAAAGAAAGAACCTACCTACAAGGAAATAGAAACCACTGTCGTTGCAAAGATTAAATAAATATGTGGGAAAGCTTCTATTCCAACTATTCAACCTAAAGGAATAAAAGTGATGTTGAAGTCATATCACCTCAATTGCAAAAATCTCCTAAAATCCCATCCGAAAAATTTCCATAGAGAAATTAGAAGAGTTTCACGGCACTAGTAGAATTTTGTTTGATATTTCATCTTGCAAATGTACCGATATCTCTGAATGTACTTGTCCTAAAGAGAAAAAAGTTCCTGCAGGAGAGCACAGCTTCCTAACTGACCCGCGATCGACAAGGGAAATGTTTATTGGAGCCATTGATACCGTTACAACAGAAAAATTAACGAAAACATTGAAAAGGAAATTACGCCAGCCAAATTCAAAGTTACAGCCTCAAAAAGAAAACACACAAGAGCCCAATATTTATGTTTCGTCTGAATCGGAAAGCACTACAAGTACAACGGATAAAGACGATAAATTCGAGTCACCGAAGGAAGTTGAAACAACGGCACCTCTTATCAAAAAGCTTTCCTCTGAAATCGTAGAAGACTATGATTTGCTTTCAAAGACGTGTGACAGATATGGTGTCTCAGATAGAGCTGCGGCAGCCATTGCCTCAGCAGTGCTACATACTTCCAGTGCAGAAGTTAGTGATAAAAATCGGATTCGCTGAAAAAGTGACTTCTCAAGGAAATGTGCCGTGAAGCGAGCCAAAATCTTTGAAGTACCTGCTTTATACTTTGACGGAAGAAAAGATAAAACATTGATTGTATCCAAAAAAGACGGACAAATGTATAGAGAGAGCATTCATTAAGAGCACATTTCGTTGATAAAAGATCTGGAAACAAAGTTCTTGGGTTATATTGCACCAGATTCCGGCACTGCTGAATGCATAAAAAAATCCATCGCCGACTTCTTCCTAGAAGAAAATATTTCTATGGACACTTTGCTGGCAGGAGTGTGAGATGGGACCAATGTGAATGTTGGTAAGCAAGGAGGCATCATTAGTCTGCTCGAAAAACGATTAAATAGACCGTTACAGTGGATCATCGTCTGTCTTCTTCACATGAACGAACTGCCTTTTCGTCACTTGTTCCTGCACATAGACGGAAAAACTTCGGGACCCCAAACACTTTCAGGGTCCATCGGCCAATATCTACAAAACTGTGAGAAGAGGCCTATTGTAAACTCTCAACCCATTCACGCGGTGTTACGCGATGTATCTGCAGAAGCTATGAGTGCTGACCCAAAATACCTGTACAGAATTGTATTAGCGGTAACAACAGGTAAATTCTCTTCTCATTTAGCAAACAAATCGCCAGGAAAAATGTCCCACGCCAGATGGTTAACTCGCACTAACAGAATTATGCGGTTATATGTTTCAATGGAATATNAAAATGTCCCACGCCAGATGGTTAACTCGCACTAACAGAATTATGCGGTTATATGTTTCAATGGAATATCCCTCTTAAAACCTGATTGTTCTTGCAACGTACGTCGTCAAAGCTTACGCTTCAACTTGGTTCACAATCAAAACACATCCATCCTATAAAGATGGAACACGACACCCGTACCAACTCATAGCTGCCACTACATACTTACCTACAGAACTGAAAGTAATAGTCGATCGGGTAATTATAAGAAATGGGTACTTCGCCCACCCTGAAAATATATTGTTGGCAATGTTGACCGATTCACATCAACACATCCGTGACCTGGGGGCCCGTCGCATTTTGAAAGCTCGAAGCAACCAAGAATATGGACTACGACTGTTCCAAATTCCTTCTCTGAACCTCGATGCATCGTCCTACATCGAACTTATTGACTGGCAGAATAATATCACGGAACCACCTATATTAAAACCGATATCCAATGAAGACATTAAAAAGCTTGTCGCACAAAAAGGAGAAAGTGACTTGCCTGTTCTACGTCTGCCTTGCCACTCACAAGCAGTTGAAAGAGCAGTTAAGACTGTTACCGAGGCTTCAGCCTAGCTTAGCACAAAAATCGCTAGAGAAGGCTATATAAAAACCCAAATTGAGTCTCGAAGAGCTATGCCAAAGTTTGAAAGTTAACAAGATTTTCGATAACACACTAACCCAAATTATTTGTATAAGCACCTTTTAAAAAAGTCCGTGGCACATAAATCATGTTTTAAATTACTCCAAATAAAAAAGGTGTCAAGATTTTGCATGTATATATTTTATCTATTTGGCACCACTCTGCTGAAACTTACGATCAATAAACTTCTCAAGGTCCACACCTGCAAACTATACACCATTTGTAAAGGAACTCTTATTGTTCCTCTCATCGATAAATTAACTTAACGATGTGTAAACCAGAAGTGTTTCTCAAACAAACAGAAAACAAAATGTGGGGATTGTGCACTCCTGTGGACTGTCAACAAGCTGTTTTGCCACCCCTTGCCTGCATTACCGCAGCACAGCATCTTGACATACTTATAACTAGTTTTCGGATACGCTACACCTTCATGGCCGATACAACGACTGAACTAGATATCGTCTCGTTCGACCGAATGTACGACTACGGTGGATGCATGACTTCGTGTTGGCGCAGCTCATACGAGGCGAGTGGAAGGGAGTCCGCGGCGACTGACGGAAATTCTGGGTGTGGGCAAACATATTCGGACAATATATCTCAGGAATCCGATGAGCTAACGTGCTGACTTTGGTGCAAAAATAAATATCTTGTCTAGGTATGTTCACGTAAGCCATGAAAGTCAAGTGTCTACAGAGTCGAATCACATTATGACCACCTGCTAGAAGTGCCATCTGCAGCGCGTAGCCCATGGCGTATAGCCTGTGACGTGGGCTGGTGAAGCGGGTATATACTGCGACCGACAGGCTGGTTGTACACGGAGTGCTTCCTGCTGTCAAGGGTAGGGGAAGCGATTAAACCGAGTAGCAAAACGGAATGAACATCGGCTTTCGGGCCAAGGGGGGCAGCATTTCGGAAACAGCGACATTTGTGAACTGTTCACGTAACTCTGTGGTAAAGGTGCATCGTGAGTGGACGAATAGCTCCATTGGGAATAACCGTCGTGGAAACTGCGGAGCTCCACGCGCCATTGATGTCCGAGGTGAACGTCGACTACGACGGTGCGTGAAGGACAACCGACAGGCTACAGTGGAACAGCTCACCGTCCACATGAACCAGGGGGCATCCAGACACGTGCCTACCGCAACAGTTCAGCGAAGCCTTCTGCGAATGGGGCTCCGGAGTAGACGGAGGGTGACTGCACCCATTCTAACACAGGTGCATTGACGAAAACGACTGTAATTTGCTGGACAGTATGGCGACTGAATCGCTGCTGATGGGCGACGGATAGCCTTCTCCGACGAGTCACGTTTTCAGCTGCGTAGNGACAGTATGGCGACTGAATCGCTGCTGATGGGCGACGGATAGCCTTCTCCGACGAGTCACGTTTTCAGCTGCGTAGAACTGATGGACGTCAGCGTGTCCGGTGACAAACGTTGGAGAACAGACACCCTGCATCCATTGCTGGAAGAACACAAGATGGTGAGGGCAGTGTTATGGTCTGGGGAATGTTCTCGTCGTATTCTCTAGGTCCCATCATCGGTGTGGAACGCACTCTTGATCGATTTGATAATGAATCCATCCTTGGCGGTCACGCCCACCCATATATGATGATTGTCTTTCCTTGGGAGGATGAGATCTTCCAGCAAGATAATGCGCTTTGCCACACGACTAGAAGTGTCCGCACATGGCTGGAAGAGCACGATCCAAACTTTAAAGTTCTTCCCCGGCTCCCAAACAAACCCAGATCTCAATCCAGTTGAACATCTGTGGGACCACCTCGTTTGTCGTGTTCACCGTCTGTCTCCTCCGCCACGCACCCTTCAACAGTTGTGAGACGCACTGCAGACAGCATGGCTCCAGATACCCGTGGAGACCTATCAGCACCTGACTGAGTCACTGCCAGCTCGTCTAGCTGCTGTCCGTGCTGCGAATGGCGGTTACTATGGATATAAACAGGGTTTCATAATAATGTGATTTGATGGTGTATTTCGTTACTTAAGTTTCATTCCTATATACGAAAGAAAACAGTACCCGCTAACACTGCTGTATTCAAGTACAAATCAACTGTTGTGTCTCCGACACAGCTACGCCTTGATAATTTGATTGTTTAGCAAAGAAATTTCACATGACAAATATTATGTTCCTATATTTATGCATACTCGGAAAACAGATTATATGCATTACTGTGCTAGAAGCAGGTGTATTCTCCACGCCCCCTCTGCAAATCACAGAGTCAAATATTTGCAGCAGGTCTTATTATTTTTCTTGAAGAAATAATTGAAATTTTTATATGTATTTTTTTTTTTAAATTCCAAATGTTGTCTCTCATGACCTCGTTGATAAGGGCTACCCAAAACTCCTTACACACTTATTTCAAGGGTAGCTCACAAATCATAGGATGTGAACACCATGAATGTGCATCTTCCTAATGGCGTGTAGCGTATTCGAAGAAAATATTTTTCGTGTTTTAATTTCAGTATACTGCACGTTTAAAAAATAACTTCCACTTGATAGGCAGTATTGCTAACAAAATCTACGTTGAGGGTATTAATTATATAACAAAATGTTCAACATCAACATTAAAATTACCTTGCATTAATCTTAAAAAATTTCTACTACAATAAATATTTCAAAATAATTTTGATCAAATATACTATCGTGAAAACTTTCTTTATGGTATATGTAATTGTCCCAGTTTATAAAAGCGAGAACCAAAGTTTAGAGTTAGGGTAATTTATATACATACTTCCACATGTTGTGAAAGCAATGAAATACGGTTTAAATACATGCGATGTAACTAATTGTCAAACCCAGTGACTAAATGCGGAAGGATAGAACGGCATGTATTCAAAATTTTGCATTATTTGTTAACTTTTAAAATTTGTGAGATTTGTAATTAATGAAAGCGATATGATATTATTTCTACTGTGATATTAGTTTTATTAATTTTGTTCAGCATAGTACTAAAAAAGAGGGACATATCTTTAAAAATATTAGACTATAAATTAGGGCCAGAACGTATGAAAAATATGTTTCAATTATTTTCATTATAGACTGTTATTTGTTGTTTAAGAGGTAAATCTAAAAATCATAATTTTATTTAAAGAATTTGACGCAACATAAAAATTCTTTGGGATAATATACACTAAAGGGCCAAAAAAACTGGTATAGGCGTGCGTATGCAAATAACAGCGGTATGTAACTAATCAGAGTAACGCGATGCGGTCGGCAGCGCATATATAAGACAACAAGAGTCTGGAAAATTTGCTAGATCGGTTACTGCTGCTAAAATGGCAGGTTATCTAGATTTAAGTAAGTTTGAACGTGGTGTTATGGTCGGCGCACGAGAGATGGGACAAAGCATCTCCAAGGAAGCGATAAAATATGGATTTTCGCGTACGACCATTTCACGAGTGAACCGTGAATATCGGGAATACGGTAAAACATCAAATCTTCAACATCGCTGTGGCCTGAAAAAGATCGTGAACGAACGGGACAAACGATGACTGACGAGAATCATTAAACGTGACAGACGTNGTAATTTTTGTTTTGTTTTATCCTTTTAGTGTTTTTTTTTGTTGGTCCTATTTTTAAAGTAAATGAAGGTAATTTGCGAAATTCAACTAATTTCGGAATACAATCAAATTACAGTATTGTAATTTAACCACAGTTATAACAAACGAATATACCATCACGATGTTGTCACGACATATATATCCGAATATAAAATGTGCTGCCTTCTTTCAAAATGTGAAACAATTTATTTTCAGAAGTGTTATCGTTTAAGAGAACTTAATAATACAGTGGAAGTAAACAACATATGCAAAGATGACATAGAGAAGAAGTACAACACACGAGTGTTACCAACAATCTTGCAGAACGTGCGCAGTTAAGACACGTTTACGGCGAATACTGTGTAAACTGCATAGTTTTGTCCCTTGGGCACTGCCATCTTCCACAGGAAGGTGAGTCATCTAATATTAATAAATTTACATTTCAGAAATATTCATTATTTAGCAGCTACCGACAAACAGTTAAGAAATAAGATCCTACAACAAGAAAAACATATTAATTTATGTTAAATATTTCTTGATTTGGCTAAAAACCATTTCACAACAAATATTTCATCTCCCAGTTTATATTGCACAACCCACTGAATGAGCACATCAAGTGTTTAAAAATAGATTTGTACAAAGGAAATTTTTTTTAACACGATTGAAAATTGTGGACAAACATTAGAAATTTGTGACTTTCAAAAATAAATTTGTACTAAATTTTTTTCTGATTAAAGGGCATTTATGGCATAAATCTAGTACGAAAGCAGGTTTGTCTAAATTAAGGCAACAAAGTAAACTGCAATTTAGGATACATTCTCTCGTCCGTTTTGTACTAAGCCTTTAAATCAATTGAAGCATTCTTATTGGATCTTGGAGTAATGTGCATCTTATATTTCGGTATTAATTTTACAAAATACTACTAAACCCCCATTTGTTACTCCACACCATGGTAATTACATGAATTCAAGTTCATTTACCTTCTGTTTTTAAATACACAGAATTGTGTCTTATTGTCAACTCGTTATAGTTTTGTAGAAAGATACTCTATTAAACACAGCAACAGTTTCTTTCAACCTGGAATATCGGTAAAACCCAGCGATTGGAGCTACATATAAATTTTTTTCTACCACCCGTGTTCATGAGCACAATTATAATTTACAATATTGATCCAATAAAATCGTTTTCTGGAAGATAAATAACTGAATAAAATTCAAGGGTTGTTATGTATCTGGAATTATTGTTTAGCGAAAAACAAATGCCACACCTCACTTGGCAGTCAGGGTGGAAAATCTAAGGACGTCTTTAATTCATCTGAATCCAAGAGACTTCAGATGTTGATTAATGAAGTGGCATTTTATAGACATTTCCTCGTAATCATTTTCAAACCTGAAAAGGTGTTCGTAAAAAATCACGGCAGTGAGAAATCTGCAAAAAAGAGTACCTGGAATTACCTTACTTACAAATATTCAGAATTTTAACATTTGTATGATAAGCCTAGTTGATAACAATGCCAACACATAAATTCAAGTTTAGAGAATAAAAATCAAGTAATGGGAACATAATATAACTTCCTCTTGTCAGAGATGGTGTGAGATGCGTCTTTACCCCTCCCGCTAATGGTAATAAACAACTGTATAACTGGACACCTGTAGAAGTTTCTCGCTATGGCACTCAGTAAGGAATTGGAAAACAGAACCACGGCAGTAGTGTTGTGGGCTCCATCAGAGTGCCCACTGATTCATGATGTAATGTTTTTATTCATTTTCTTTTTTTTATTGGGTATTTTGTTAATTGCTAGTCAAATGAAATTGCCATGATCTCATGAAACTGTTGTAATGATCTAAATTTTTTATATTATAAATAAGCATTTTCGTATGTAAAATTTTGAAAATAAGCATTTGGTATTTGAATTTGTGAATAACTCGTTGTTTACCACAAGTTAATTTGCGCAACTTTGCTACCTTGTCTAATATTTTTGAATTTCTTGTTTCATGCCTTACGTCGGATGACGTGGGATTCCTCTACACTTTGAAGCAGGAAGAGCTAGTATCTTTCCTGGCGGATTACGAGGTGTCCTTTCTCCCAGAAGCCACTGTGGCAGATCTGCGACACACAGCTGTTGCCGCAACCAGGATTAGAGGCAGGATGTGGGCAAGGCGGACTCCCTCAGAAGCAGTTCATTTGCCAACAAATTACTGTTTCAATCCATACACTCTATTCGTACCTTTTTTTCGCAGTGGCTGAAGTTATTAGTTTACTGTTTTGCGGTGATAATACCTTGCTGCGAGCTTTGCCTGTCAAATGCGAAGGGTATATGCTGCAAATTAATATTGAAGAAATCAATAGTGTAAGTGTCTCTTTGCTAATTTCCATGAAAATATTTTAACGCTTGCCTTGCCCGCACGTATTTAATATACTTGCCTACGTGACCTTGTACACCGCCTTCAAGGCCCTGGTGAGCTCTTGATTGAGTTTGTTGAATCCATAGTGGCCCATCAACGGGCATCGTGCTTAGATTTGCCCGAAGCGGAAATCTTTAATGTTGTGTTGGAAAACATAGCACCTCATGTGCGCATGTTATGGACTTTGTTACTGTACCGCGGACAATAATCAAGATCAGGGTGTTCACCATGGAACTGGAAGGTCAGCTAGCCACAGCGGCTGAATATCGTTCTACTTTTCCTCCAACTTCAAATTCTGGACCGTTATATCTCCAGGGTGGTAACGTGATCGTTCTTAGTAATAGGATTAACAATCGCTGTTGTGGTAATTCTGTCAGGCGAGAGCACGTAAGCCATATTTGTATGCATCGTCGCGTTACTTTACAGCAGCGCAAATGTTTTCGCTGCGGTGAAATCGGACACACGCAGGCTGGATGTTCCCAAGTGAGAAACAAAGGACGGCTGGGAAGTTGTGCGACGTTTCCAGCCGTCGTTCGAGTGCGCGCTAAAGTCCGCAGTTACTTAAGAAATGTGTTATGTAGGTCCTGTGCAGCGGCACATTGTATCTTGCTTTAGTGGATACGCACGCAACGCACTGCGTGTTAAGTTGGCTTTTTATGAAATATTTGTTGTGTGCTGAAATGCTTTCATGGTGACACATTCACTGTGTCTCTGAACTACGCATATGCATTGCAAATGGTTGAAGTATTGAAGGCCACTCAACATAGTAGATTTTCACTTCAAAATCGTTCGTTTCTCCTGGAAATCTCCCTTTTGGTTAGTTACAGTTTTTAATGATGATATAGTTTTGGGTCTTGAGTTTCTTGGTCATGCTCGTGCGGCTGTTAATTAACAAGACTTTACCTCGGCTTTTGGAATGCGCCTATTATTAAAACCAGTTTGGACGACGGAGCATGTGCTCAGCTCGACGAACAACAGCCTTACGTCGATTCCAGTTTTTCCGCTGATGTTGCTGGGTGCTTGTCGCTTTTGAATGAGGAATTCCGTGATGTCATTACCACAAAAATTCGAAAGTGTGATGTTCTACCATATACATTTTCCTTGTGGATGACATTCATGTAAGCGATCGCCACTTTCATTTTCCTCCAACTAATTACATGCATTCGCAAAATTATTCACAGGTTGCTACAGGCCAGCGTAATTGCATCTTCAACATCTGAGTAATAATGACCCTGTTTTCTGGTAAAAAGCGGGTTAGCAATAAGTATGACACGTGATCAATCGTACTTTGGTGAACCGGAAGATACATAAGGATCTGTTCCCCCTGTCTACAGATGACTGTGCATTACAACAACTAGGTCGCTCGAAAGTTTATTCTGTTTTGGATCTTAATAATGGCTTCCATAAACGTTTGTTGGACCCATTATGTTGGAATATACCATAATACTAATCGGCGCAAATTTTGGGAGCCGGGCATTATCATGTGAGCTGGATATTGTGTTGTCCAACTTTAAATATATATAAATTTATTTTTAATAATTATATTATATGATAATTTACAATAAGAACCTGGATTCTTACTGATTAATTTGTTTCAAGTGTTAGAGAAGGTTTAGGGATGTTGATTTGACTGTGAACCCTGATTAGATGACATTGGCTGCGATAGAGGTTAAATTTTTGGGGTGCATCATTTGAAAGGAATGCAGGAATGTTTGATCTTAATAGGGTATTAATCGGGATTTATTGAACATTATTCTGAGATCGCGGCCCCCTTGAACAACTTAAAAGAAAAGGGGTAGAATTCTTTAGAGGCCTGGAACAGGAGCAAGCCTTCGTGACGTAAAGGAAAATGCTTAGGACTCCACCTGTACTTACCTTGCCGTATTTCTCACAGCGTTTTTTCGTGCAGGTATATGCTTCTTCTCTGGTACTGGGGGTGGCACTGGGGCAGTGGGTGGATTGCTATATTGCACCCGTAGCCTTTGCAAGTAGGTCCTTGACTGACAATCAAGTGCTAAACTGGATTTTAAGTCATCCTCGTCAGCTGGGAAAATAAGGTAATTGTGTGTTGCGCTTGTCGTGTTTTAGGTTTAAAGTGCATCATGTTCGTGGCCTGGACAACACTGTCACTGATGCTATGCCAAGAATGATCCTAATGATTTCGAGATTGTTGTTGTGACAAAGAACCGGATTTATTGAGCATCATATAGGCCTTCGCCGAGTGTTCTGTTCATCTTAGTCAGGTGCAAGCCTCCAACAAGTGGTGTGGGCAAATAAGAGCTGATATTGCTGCTGGAAGTCAATGTCCTCACATCGGAAATGTTGGTCATATTTATATAGAAGGCAAGATGTTTCGGGCCATGGATCTAGTAGCTCCAGAGGCACTTCGGCCAATAATATTAAAATATTTTCGTGACTTTTTGTATGGTCGCTTGTTTCTGTGGTACTAAATGATACTCGCTCATTCATATGAGCTCAACTCGTGCTCACCATCCACCCGAACATCGGAGGCTCGTGGTTGACCATGGCACTTTTTCACAGACTGCTCAGAGTGAGACTCGGTATGTTCGAACTCGCTCGTACGCCCAGACGACCATTCTTCCAACTGCTGAAATAACGTCGCCACGACACCCACACTCACAAATGCATGCGGCGTGTGTGAAACAACATTCCTGCCTACACGCACACAGAAGGCCTCACATGTCTTGTATATCCCTATTTATAGGTCATATAAACACTACTTTTTAGATGATAACAGTGAACATAACACATAGTTACTAAGTGAAATAGCGTTACATACATATTTATATATCCATTGAGGCAGATGGAACTATCAAACAAAATAATGTAAATCACAGAGTCGCCAGAGGTACATAGGGAGTTTCACATTGGAAACTCTATACCTCGCAGCACGTGTATATTGCCGTGAATGAAAATCAAATTGTCCACAAGCTCAGACAATATGCGGCACCATCTGTTGTTAATGATATGTCCTGCAATGCTAAAACACATGTTTGCTTGATGCACTGGTGGCCTGTATGCAAAGAAATCTTGTGCCCACTGAGAGAAGTGGGGAAATGTACTGTCCTGTTCTTTGCCACCACATCAAAACTTTGTCATCATTTCCG
>NQII01005513.1:286-22175 GCA_002778355.1 Clitarchus hookeri
TGTGGTGGAAGTGAAAGTACACATGTCTTAACAGCCGACCTACGGCAATGTCCACGAAGTTACCAACTTACGGTAATTTGGAGTCACGCTGCCAGGAATCGAAACCTATGCACCCATATTTAGCATTTCTCGGTATTTTGTGACGACATACTTGTGTGAGGCTTTTCATAGGTAGAAAGAAAAGCATTGAGTTGCGGGCGGCTTTGTAACAAAACATGTTTTACTTTGTCTACCTACATGAGTAGCATTGTTGACAGCGTGGCGATGTCTGAGTGTTGTTAGCTGCAGAATTGAATTTTTTTTAATGTGTTGTAATTTTTGCGGTGATATTTTCGTTTCATGAGAATATAAACTTTGCTGGCGGTGACTCGTAACATCAAAGCTCATGTGTTAACACAAAGGTATGATTTTTTCATACCAACTCGCTTATAACATGCGCCAAGTTTTTTTTGAGTGGGTTTGATTAACTTAAAAATCAGTACCATGTTTCTAGGTCGTTGCGGGAGCCGCGGTGGCTGAGCGGTTAGACTGTTCGCTTCCCACCAAGGCGAAAATGGTTCGATTCCCCGGCTGGATCATTTCGGATTATCGCATGTGGGGGTCGTGCCGGGCGATGCCGCTGGTCACCGGGTTTTCTTGGGGATCTCCCGTTTCCTCCACCCCTTCAATCCGGCACTGCTCCATGCTCAATTCACTTTATCCTGATCGGCTTTGAAGACCGAGATGTCAAGAGCCGACCTAATCTCTCCACTCTCTTGTTCATTACGGTTGTGAATGCGTGGATGCAAGTATGTTTCTTTGTGGGAAGCCATGTCATAAACCCAGTAGCGAGTGTTCATTATGTAATGTATTATATTAAACTGCTGTTGTATGTACGGTACAAAAAGTTTTGCATGGTCTTCATCTTCGGCTTTCAGGTTCATTGGGCGCACTGATACTAAGAGACGAGAGCTGCAGTGGGAAAAATCGAAGTGACACCATATAAAAAGGGACGAGTGATTATTTACATTTCAAAGAATAAATTTGCCTTAAAGCGGTTTTTATCCTATAAATAAAATGGAAATTCTGAAATATCACTTTAATACGGACATGATGTTTGCATATTTCAGAGACATGAGATCTTCGTGCTGGAAATACAAGTACGATATAGTGGTGGTTGTTAACGAATGCCCACTATATATATTTGAGTTACATCAGTTTATACTACGACATTCATCAGTTAGAAAGGTATTTAGTAATTTGGTGGCGTAAATAAAAAAAAAATAGTTTTTCGAGTTTTTTGTTTGGTTTTATAAGCACACATTGGCGAAATATTTATATATTTTAATAGTTTTATAATGCCATTAGCTCCATAAGTCATCCAAGGTAGTATTAAATTTTACTCCAGCAGTGNATATATTTTAATAGTTTTATAATGCCATTAGCTCCATAAGTCATCCAAGGTAGTATTAAATTTTACTCCAGCAGTGGAAGGATATACAGCGTGTAGTATGATACTAAGCAGACGTATTAAGATGTTCAAATGCCCGTGAACAAATATATATAATAATGTTGAGAAGATGGTACATTTTTTTGTCACTGCAGAAAAAAATACGTTCAATCGTAGAGCACATGTCGCCATAGAAGGATGTTAAGCTGCCATACCGTCCGCGAGTAGGAATCATTTTGTGACCTAAGAATTATTTGCCGTTTTGGTTCGACTAATGTCTCCACAGGAACTCCCCGACTTCATGTTTACGTATTAAATTTATTATAATTGTGACGAAGGCCCATATTTGCTCCACTTCAGATTTCCACGGCTTTTCTTCTTCGCAAACTTCACTAAATGATTGAGACCAACGACGTGTGCGTAGAATGGCCAGTGTTAACAGTAAAGTAACACTGCGTGAAATAACNGGAACTCCCCGACTTCATGTTTACGTATTAAATTTATTATAATTGTGACGAAGGCCCATATTTGCTCCACTTCAGCTTTCCACGGCTTTTCTTCTTCGCAAACTTCACTGAACGGAGAACTGTTCTGTCAACTCACGTGGANTCCACTTCAGCTTTCCACGGCTTTTCTTCTTCGCAAACTTCACTGAACGGAGAACTGTTCTGTCAACTCACGTGGACCGTGTCGCATGAAACCGCCGCTTGGCAGCGCTGTAAGTCACGCCGCGAGAGAAAAGTGTGACCTACGGAGAAGGGACGAAGACCGTCCTCGGAGTAATACAAGGAAAATAGTTCCTAACATTTTATATNAAAGTGTGACCTACGGAGAAGGGACGAAGACCGTCCTCGGAGTAATACAAGGAAAATAGTTCCTAACATTTTATATGAGCTAGAAATGCATCTTACTTCCTTCCATTCTTTCTTGTGAATTTGTTTCGTGCGATCCCGAGAGCTTCTCCTCTNGAGCTAGAAATGCATCTTACTTCCTTCCATTCTTTCTTGTGAATTTGTTTCGTGCGATCCCGAGAGCTTCTCCTCTACAATCATCTTGTTTCCAGACCAGTTTCATCAGTGAGTAAACATTATTTTGCTTATGCTGCTCTCTTTGTTTAGGTAACCCACAATACGCTTTTAACGAGCATAGGAAAACCATTTGTGCATTAGGTGTAATCGTGCTTCTCCGATAAATTTATATATAAAGAAAAAACCAGCATCCTATATCGTTAAATGCATTTTCTCTTTAGCATTCTCGCGACTGACCTAGTAAGAAGCGAGTATGCCGTCAGCTGTTGTCATGCGGGACGTATTCTCCGTCTCATATAACTTAGCAAGATTATGTCAGTCGGTGAGTGGCAACTGACGTATACGAAACAAACAAAGTCCCATTTACAAAATTCTGTATTAGCTGATGCACGAACGAACAAAAGTTAATATTACGTTGGCTATTCTGAGTGCACTACCGACGCACATCAGACAAGCAGAAAATACGCAATAAGAAAGAGTTCCTATGTTAATTAATACATTTTATTATACGTGGTCACAAAACAGCGATTGTTAGAGTTAAAAACTAAACTTCGTGATAAAGTAGCAATGCATAGGTGTTCAAAATGAAATACACAATAAAACCATCTGTATCCAAATGAAACGCAACTTCAAAACCTTGACAGTTCTTTTCACGTCGTTGTATCCCCACTCTCTATCCATGATTTCTATACGTGCTTGATATTAATTCCAAATGTATACAGAGATATTGCATGGTATTGGCGAATTATTATAATAATAATTTGATGAAATATGTTTCAAATTCGTGTCACTTCGAGCCAGTAATAGAAGAAAAGACAACTTTTAAAAAGATGGGGTCAAAAGGCAGGCCAACGTGCTGCTATCTGTTGAGTAAAAAGCTCTAGATTAAGAACTCACCCTGCCATGCCATGCGCGCCATCTGTCAGCTCTTTTCCGAAGCATCACCAGTCACAAAAAAAAAAAAAAGCTTTCTTGTGTAATATAACAAATTGACGAACATATGGCAATAGTTTTATTTTTCAGCGAACTTTGCATAATTTTTAAAGTAACATATATATCATTGCAGTTATTTTGATTACTAATGTTTTCTTTTGGGCGGTTAATCGTTAGTTTACGTCCAATGACTGCTATGTTGTTGTCCCGTAAACCCATTTAATTGCTTCCGTATTGTTACTAAATTGTATTAATAAAACGAAGAAATTTATATGCGTGCGAATAGTTTTTAAGCAATTATTACGTCATTCCAAGGTAAATATACATCAAACTCGAACTGTTTGACATCAGTAAAAACAGAAATACTACTCTGCAATTATCGTTTATGTGTTGTTGGCAAATAAAAGTGCATTGTCAATCAAGTATCCCGAATCACTTTTAGTTCCGGTTATATTAGCTATGACGTCCACAGTGTGTAAGAATAATAACTACTGTCTCGCAAATGTTAGTACAAATTCGCTGCCTCGGGCAAATTAAAAAAAGAGTTAGCAAATAATTAATTATTTGCAAGGCTTTATATTTTTAATTTGATAAACTACACATTTTTTTAGAAAGTTGTCAGTCTAAATAACTTTCAAAATTATTTAGCGTTACAGTACAATGGCAAGTGGATTAGCTGACAGCGTGTTGATAAAATATACAGCCTCCACTTGACGCACAAGCTAATGGCGAAAGGATACATTAAGGAAAAGTAAACATTGGCCCATCTTTCGTGGAACTGTCAAAATCATGCCAAGTAACATGAGACAGAGAATACGTGATATTGCATTAAGCACACATCGTAAGGACGAGAGCCAAGGCTGTCGGCGTCCAGCTGAGCAGGCGTATATGTGCTACGCGAAGATTTCGCTATTTGTGCCGCCCTACACTTTTTGTGAAATACTTTTAATCATGTTGGTAAAAAATGTGCATAATAATTTTGGGTTGTGGTGAATTTTACAGTTTTTTTGTTCGGAAAAGTATATCAAATTAATTGGTAATCAGCGAATCGATAACGGTGAGACGAGGACTTACACGTCACTCAATTTTTTTTTCACAGATAAAGAAAAAAAAAATTCTGTTATTAGGACTTGCCCACAATTTCATATGTAAATTTTGTAATACATTTAACTTTTGTCGATAAGAATATGTATGTTTGTAGTTTTTCTCCTGCTCATTCAGTGTAGAGCTTCCTCTCGCACGTTCCGCTGTGATTGCAATCGAGACACTCCAACCCGTTCCTCTCATCTCTTTGCTATGGTGAGTTATACATAATGTTGTACTACTAATACTGTTTTATTAAAACCACAAGGGGTGTATTTTATTTAAATTCTAATTCAAATTAATCGATATATGAAGCTTTCTTAAAAAAATCTTAAAATTTGTATTGTCCGTAGGAACGGTAGTGCCCTAGATTACCAGTGTTTATCTTCCTTAGCAGCTTCACTGAGCCAGGTCCGATTTTCAGCAGGAAACAGGTCATCTTGGCAAGGCTCACTCAGCTTGTGAAAATCCTTTTCTCCCAGCTACAAAACATGACACATATTTTTTAAATAAATGTTTTACCATACTTGCATTTCTTATTTATTTTTTTGTAATGTTAACTCACATAGATCGCGTTACTCGACTTCCATCACATAGCATCGCGCCTAACAGGCGCCCGGATCTAACCACTGCTTCGTCCCTCCGAGCAACGTTCGATCCCTGTTGTGTTCACCTGCAAATTTGCACAAAACATACAATTTCCCTCCTAATATACAGTTTTTGTCAACATTATTGTTCCTCCATATTATAATTCGTAAAAATTATTACATTTTTAGTTACGGTACACATTTATTGGTAAAATGTATATGCCTATCGGCAGGTAATCTCCTGGCATATCCACAACGTCAAGCCGTCCTAGCACGGTCCGCTGTGATTCTGCCCAGTCGAGATACTCTTCTCGTGGTGTTTCGTCGTCTGCTTACTCCGTTTGTATTTTCCCGTAGGCATTGTTAATAAGCTGTTTATTGAATATAAACACGGGAGAGTATCATACTTTAGTTCGACCCTACAGCACGAGTAAGCCCACAATTAAACAATTGTTCCTTACAACAGATGTTAACTTGGCATGAAATTCCAGGTCGTGCAGTTGCTAATTCCTCAGCATGCTCGTTACCTATAGTTGGCTTCTCCAGCCTATTTTCATCACATCCGCAGAGATGGTGACTGTAAAGTGTTTTCTAAAGTCAGATGCTGGAAACGAAGTGCAAACCCTTCTATCATTATTCTAATATATACCAAATAGAAAAAAAAATCTAAATGAAATGGAACACACTGAGAAACATTGCTCTCATGTACCTCAGAAAAAACTGTCATTTACCATCATGGGAACGAGTATGTTTACAGTCAGAATAAAAATATATCATCGCGAACTTCGGCGAATGTGCCGAGTTCTAGGACGGCCGAGTGCCCCCTAAAGTCATGTAAGAATGAAAAAATAGAGAGAGAGAGAGAGAGAGAGCTACGGCGACGTAAAGCAATGACAGTTGGCAAGCCTGGCTCGCGTTGCAGCGGATCACAATGTTGGCAGCCGGCTTCTCACACACCTTTACACCCGCGCTTAATCCATACGTGTGTTTTTACCATAATGGCCGTGCCGAACTCCGTTCTTATTACGTTTGCCTCCCAGGCAAAAGACACCTGGTGTACTATGATTTTGTGGTCACATGGATCTCCTCTCATAATTTTATAATAAATTTGAAAACGATACATTTATCACTTTAACACAAACATGTTTGAAGGGCTCTAACATTCGCTCAAGTTAAATTAATTTTCACTTAACCATTAAACAAAATGTCTTTTTTCATTACAGAAAAAAAAATTCTAAAGCATACCCTCTACTTGCAGGTGTCTCGATCCGACGTAATGGCTGACAGCCATGTATTGTCTTCACCTTTCGAAAGGGCCTCTGTACTCGTCTGCGGTTTCTGTGAAGCATCATTCGCTGTTCGCAAGAATGGGCTCCAACATGAAAGGTCGGGCGTACATAACCCGTACAAAGATGTACCTCAGATTTGTGAGCAGTGTGGTATCGCCATCAACTAGAAGGATAGTATCCAAAAACACATTCGAAGCTGTACAGGCGAGATCAGATAGGCGGCAACTTTTAATTGCAGTTTTTGTAATGTCACATTTACGCATATGGGCACGGCTTGATGACACGAAGAGAACTGCCACTTCAATCCAGACATGCACTCGTATACTTGCAGGTAATGCGGCAATGATTTTACGAGGGCACCGCCCACGACTCAGCGTAGCTCACCAACAGCCCGTAGCCTTGGTTCAGACCCCTGCCCAAACCTCATGACCAATAATCGTTGCAGAATCTGGGATGGTTAATGCAAATGGGTTCGTGGAAGCTGAAACAACGTTCTGATGTAATTTGAAAAAAAAAACCACTTACAACGAAAGCGGAGCGGCGAAAGATATTTGTAATTTTTTATATTAATTGAGAAAAATATCGTTAAAACAACTCCCCTAAGAAATCGGGGAGCATGGGCCCCTGAAATTCAACATATGTTTAGAATGTGATTATGTGAAACTAGAGCTGTTCGATAAAGGCACTGATAAGGGGGCCTTCAAATAAAAAAATGTAGCAGTATTCGAGGGTAGCGATATCGAGAAGGCGGTGCGAAATAACCTGGAGAAATTATATGATGTGGAAGAAACCTATGTTTCGAGGGATGCCGGGTGGAAATTACAATCAGTCAACCACCTGCAGCTACGCGTCAAGAAGACTTACTTCATATATCGTCGTACATCGAGCTGCCAGTATCCATTAAAGCCGAAAGAGGCCATAATAAACCCGAAAAACACAAACAACCACATGTGTTTTAAATTCTCCGTTCTTGCAGATTTAGTGGAAGGGCGAAATTGCCAGAAAATCGACCTCTGCTATAAAGGCTTCGAATCGTAAATTCGACTTTTCCGGTCTCGAATTCCCGATCCCGCTCCTGCAAATAAACATTAATGAGAAAAATAACTCTGGAGTCTCCAAAAATATATATGGTGTAGACAAAAACGAGAAGATCTTCCCTGCACGTGTAGCTGAAAAATAAAAAGACCAGCACATCGACCTCCTCCTCACCGAAGATGGGAACGCCCACTATTGCCGTGTAAAAAATCTAGAGCGTTTGGTGAGATCGCACGGCCCGTCATGGTGAAATCCACATATGCAAGCGCTGCTTCAAGTAGTATGACGAGCAGGCGAGGAAATCCGGACTGACGGGGCAGCAGTGCTTGGAACCACACAAACAATAATGCAAAGATAATGCTCTACTCTGTGCTTAAATGCAATGATGAACAATAAAGATGAACGATCGCCCGTTTAAAAATTTAAGAATAAAAACCATTGTAATAAATTACTAATCGTTGTTTATGCAGATTTTGAGGCAGTTCTTAAACCGATTCACACCTGCCATCCGGACCCGAGTCGTGCTTACACGTACATTTACCACAAGTATGAGGCATACAGCTTCTGTATTTACGTTCATGTTGACAACGACGTCATTCCAGCGCCACTAACATCTATGTTGAGCCGGGACCTCATTATATACATGTGGGAAGATGCAGAGAAAACGTTCATGGAGGCAATTTTAGATATTGGCCAAAATAAAAGAGATTTGCGCCACATGTAAGCTGTCGGAGCCTCTCACCCTCGCAGAAAAACCAGCTATGCCAGAGCCACATGGTGCTGCTACTGCGCTGCTCCATTCATGCATGACAACTGTAAGGTCCGGGACGACCACTTTACTGGACAATACATCGTGCCTGCTTGCATTAGCTGCAATTTGCTGCGTTGGCGCCCCAAGAAACTTGTCGTATTTTTCCACATCTTGAGCTACGAAGAGGAATTTTTCCTCAGGCAGCTGGGGTAACATGAAAAATATATTTTCATTTTTCCACACACGAGGTAAAAATGACAACACTATCAAATCAGCTGGTGCACTCTGCAATGTGGAGTCTGGAATATGCTTTGCTCATTTTCCCTTTTGTTTGAAAATTTTTTGGGTAAAAAAAAATTTATTTTTTGGTTACACAATAATATCTGAAGTGATTTTTGAGGTGAAACAGGCCATTTGGTCAATTACATGACCAATTCACGTCCCAAACCGCAGTGTCCGTCTGTGTGGTCATGGCTGACGATTTCTGAATCCTACAGCCCAGAATCCTGTGCTTGAACCCTCATTTCCTTATTATTTAAATTATTAATTTTTATTTTTAAAAACGAAAATAAATCCTGTACAAAGTAATCTTATGTACAAACGTAGCCTAACATTTATATCTACGCAGAGGAAACAACTAAAAATCTTTAAAATCTGTGAACGATGCTTGTAAAAGAGTGTTGAACAGGCGACCCCAAACCATAAAATATGTTTATTTGTATCCAATTTCTAAAAACAAATATTTTACTTCGTGGTCATTTAATCCAGTAATGTTGTAAATGTATTATTCGCCCCATAAATTTAGATATACAAATTTTAATTTCCCGAACCCTTACTAGTGTTAAATAAATCTACCTCATTTTTAATGTATATTATTATTTTAATTAATTATTGCAATTTAGCATTTTGTCAATATGTTTGACTTAACAATGTAAGCTTAATCGTTTCAATCATACGATGTTTATAATTGTGCTGTGCTGAAATGTGTATTATTTGTTTTCCTTGTTTCCTTTCGTGTTAATGCTATTTGTGATTTAATTCTTTGGACTATTTTTAATCGTTTTACAACAAATAAATAAAATGTATTTATGTAAAAAATATTTACCGTTAACTAAATAATTAACTCAACATTTGCCACCATTACGGTATTAACAACAGATATCTCAGTTAAGGTTGAAGCAGTGTGATTTCAAATTGAGCACTAGACCCGACTGTACAACACGTAGAGTTCATTAAAAAGTACTACAGAAATTACCAAAATGTCAGACAGTACTTCAGTTCCATATGAAACAAGACAACCGGTATTTTGTAACACTGTAAAAATATTGCTAGAATTGACTAATTATATTACTTTTGAAATAATAAAAAAAAATGTATTTTTCATGAAAATGCATGCATTTTTTTCCATTTTGGATTCTTTAGAAAATGTATTTGGAAAATCCCCATTCCCCTTCTTGTCCTTCATTTAACGAGACCATGATACGATTATGTAACGTAAAAACACAGATCAGGTATAATTTTTATAAACAATTTTAATAATTCATTTTATGGATATCCAACTCAGATATATATATGTATAAATACCTTCATTGGCTGAAATAAATTTTTAAACTGTTATAAACATTACTTTTATATCACATAAAATTAGAGTAATTATTATTATTGTCTTGCTTTATAATGCTATTTTTTTGCAATAGGTAATGTATAAAACATTAGGAATGAATTCGCTTAACTTTAATTTGCAAATTCAAATACATAATAACTTAAAAAAAAACATTTAGGAAAGTATATTTTAGCTAAATATTTCTCATTGATACATAATATGTGCTTTCTCCTTTCACACGAAAGCAGTAGGTTTATGTTCGTTCTGGCAAAATGTATTTCATTTGGGAGCTGTGTGGTTGTCGCTGAGAGTCGCTTGCTGACGATTGCTTCTTCAGCGGACTTGCGGTCCCATACTTCGGCTTGACTCGGGATTGTCGACCATAACCGAAGTAGTTTAATAGTTACGACCACTAATTATTCAAGCATATTTGTCGGTTTCTGGGAAGCCGTCGGCCATGTAGGTTTTACAGTCGTCGTGTGTGTAAAGGTCAAAAATCCGTGTTTATTATCCAATTTAATTTTTTTTGTTTTAATTTAAAAATGTATTTTAAAAGAATAACTTTTTCAAATTTGTACTGAAACTGTACAGAGAGTATTACGGAAACATGAAAAAGACTCATTCAGTTACTTAATTTCCCGTTTCCTCTTAAAAGACTAATTACTACACGATGTCAGAATCTGCAAACTATTCACTGCCTCGACAGTTTTGTTAGAATAAAAATATGCCATTCGTTATTTTTTAACTTTATAAATATATGTGATTAAACCAAGCCGATAACACGAGTAGCGACCACATGCACGAGTATATTATAATCATGGTATGGATAAACGTCTTCCAACACTTTTATAAGCACACTTGGCTATAATTAAAATGCCAGTACTGCTATGTTCTTAAGACAAGGAATGTACGAAAGCAGCTCTGGTGATAGTCTTATCTTCGATGCTCTTCTTGACCATCAATCCATCAGTCGTACAATCATTCCATCATTAATTTGATCAACGAATCATGTTTGTAATATTTGTTCAAATTTTTCGCATTATTTACATCAATCTTCCAATATTTCCATTCATCTTTCAATTTTTTCTTCAATAATTCGCAATATTTCCATCAACCTTTAAATCGTTCCAACAATCTTTCAATCTTTCGTCCAATATTTCTATCAATGTTTTGCAAACTTTCCATCAATATTACGCGATCTTTTGCAATCTTTAAAAATCTTTCCATCAGTCTTTTGCAATCTTTCGAAATCCTCTGCAATCTTTCAATTAAGCTTCCGTAATTAATCCTCCCCAATCCTCCGCAATCCTCCCCAATCCTCCACAATCCACAGCAATCGTCCACAATCCTCACCAATCAGCACCGCATGCACCATAATCTTTGTCAATCCTCATCAATCTTCGTCAATTGCCAGCAATCTTTCCATCAATCTTACAATATTTCCATAAATCATTCCCAATTTTTCCATCCATTTTTTGCAACATTTCCATTTATCGTCCAATCTTTCCATCAATCTTTCACAATATTTCCATCAATATTTCAATCTTTACATAACTTTTTGGCAATATTTCCATCAATCTTTCAATCTGAAGTTCANCCATCAATATTTCAATCTTTACATAACTTTTTGGCAATATTTCCATCAATCTTTCAATCTGAAGTTCAATCCTTCGATCAATCTCGCCATATTTCTATCAAACCTTCGTTCTATTCCAATCCCTCGATCTATCCCTCTATCACTCTTTAGGTTTGCGTGCGAATGACGTGTGCTGAGCTAATGCGACATGTTCCATAAGCTTTTGGTGGGACGTATGCAGGANTTAGGTTTGCGTGCGAATGACGTGTGCTGAGCTAATGCGACATGTTCCATAAGCTTTTGGTGGGACGTATGCAGGAAGCTTGATATGTACCATAAATACGACTTTTCAGTGTTTTATTAAACCTCGATAACGAAAAACAAATGATCTGTCAATACTGTTGTGTTGTGGGATGCAATGCCATATTGAAAAACAGACCTTAAGTTATTAAATTGTAAAGGTTTCCTACCAATAAGCACAGTAGGTTCAGAAGAATGCTTGGATCGGGGCAGTATAGCGTGACACTATCGGCGGAAAAACACGGACTCAAAATTACGTAATTTTCTTTGCTCAAAAAATGCAAAACATCGATTATAACTCCTTGCCCCAAAAAAAGTTTATAATTTTGTTGCGTTATTTTTGCATTAGTGTTATAAAATTGTTGCATCTGAGCAGGTAGTATATGCATATACCTAATTCGATGGAGTCAGCGGCCACTTAATACTGGACACGTTAACAAAATTGCACATACGCTGTTTGTGACCGNTACCTAATTCGATGGAGTCAGCGGCCACTTAATACTGGACACGTTAACAAAATTGCACATACGCTGTTTGTGACCGTTGTGATATTGTAATTCACCAATGCATTTAATGAAATGTTCAATTACGTTCATTTACGGTATCATCTGTCACTTTCTCAGTAAACGTGTTTTATTTGTTCATACAACGTAATTTTACCCAAGGGTGTCGAATTGTTGAATCGTTATTTTCGGCAGCAGCAAACTTAGATTTGAATATTTAAACACTCGTTCCCTTAGAATACAAATTTTCGCGAGAACGTTTTGATTTCCTTCATTGTTGTACACCTCGGAAGTGTGCGTCTCGCAACCAATAAAAAAACGCAGTGCAGCAATTTATTTGTGACACTTTAACCTGCTTTGCATTCACAGTATCCCGTAACGATGTTCCTATTTGAGTCAATCTGTAATTAAATTTGTATAAATATATATATATATTTATAGAATTTACAGTTTAACGGCTTCATTTTCCCTTTGAATAATGCAATATTCGTACTGATAATTTAAAAGAAATAAACAGTTTTTATTAAATTCCATATTAAAACCACGCGTAGCGCAAAGTCGTGTAAAATACTTTAACGGCCTGCATTTTGAATTATAAATGACCTTTGAACATTCGGTTCTCTCATGGACTTACCATCTATTTCATGTCATAACATTTTTATTTAAAATCGAAGATGTCTTTATTCAGCTTTAAATTCCGAACATTCGGAAGTTAAACGAAAAAAAAGTATTTTCCGAAACACTTCGGAAATTTTAGTACCCGTTTTTCCCAGCGACGTCATTGTACCGTTTTATGTGACATGTCTGCTGGCCGCTCTCTCCCACTCAGTTTCTACCGCCGTCTCCGCTAGGGGCGCCCCAACTAAAAATCGCTCATTTGCGCGCTCTCCAAAGAAACACCACACGTTATACATTTGTCGAGAGTGCCACGTGGCTGGATGAATCTTGGGTGCTTGAGACGTAGAATTGCGAGACCACTTAACGCGATGCAGACTGAGTCATCAGACATGTAATCTTCTTTAAGCGCACGTAAGCATATAAGAAGTGTGCAGTATTTTCGTCGGCCAAGAGCCGTTATGAGAAATATTTATGTGCTGTTATTATTTTACGAAGCGTTATTTAAGAGTAATTTGTTCTTCATATTCCTTTATTACTTCAAACAATTTTTACAGGACGGAATATTCACATCTAAGATTCTCCTTAATAACACCTATTTAAAAAAACTTTTTTTTTTAAGTAGGGAAACTATTTCCTTTAAAAGTATTTTTCTGAAGTAAATCACGCCGTTTGATGACGTATCTACGAATAAACACTCACAGAGATGAGAAATAGTTAAAAACCAAGTTATTCTGAAATCTGATTGTGGGATATGTGAAGAACTTATTGTTTTATTTTGTCCAGTACCTTTCCACGAAGTGACACACCAAATATTTATCGTTCAAAAAGTTTAGATTTTTAACTTATTTTAAAAATAAAAATATATAATTTTACAATGCAAGCAATTTAGTTTCTTTTTTAGCACAATTTTTCATAATGATAGAAATACTGGTTGATAGAACTGGAAATCAAAATTAAATGCTGAAACTAGAAAGAAAACGAAAATATCTGATCATGCTCGGGAAAAGAATGAATCAAAAGCGCTTATAATGTGTTCGTTGTTACAGTTTTTCTCATTTATTATACTGCGAATAAAAATTTCAGCTTTTGTTAGTGGTTATGCTAATTGAGACGTCACACCCTTTAGTGAGGAGGTCAGACCTACAATCGCTGGAAGCTCACTCCCAAAGTGATTTAAATCTTCGTACCGAATTTGCAATCACCTGATTATGATTACTCTAAAATCATTACTATAGTTCGAGTATCAACGGTATGTAAATAACCGTTAACTTAATGCCCAAGAATATACACATAACTTATCTCAACTGAAATGACGAGTACCATGTCTTAGGCTATATAAAACAAGTCAATGTCACAAATCATGTTAAAAATTACAGTTGAATTGTATTGCGATAAATACTTTCATTTCGCGTTCTTAGAGGACACAAGCGCAAACACTTTAAAAATTCTGACATTAAATGCAATTTTTTCCTTACATGTAGTGTCTGCTCTATGTATTAAGATAACATTTGATTTTTGCATGTGATATATTTTTGGTGATTTATGTGCTCTTTTATAAACAAATTCTTTCGTAAGTTTAAATAAATATACAGGCATTTGCCAAAAATTGATCACCGTGAAGGTGCTATGGAAGGAGCACTTGAGTACTGGCACAGCACATGGTAGTTTGTATACAGATAACATCAAAGTATTGTACAACACCAAGAATCTATTGTAGGGGACCAACACTTGCAGGATGCACTTGGTATGGTGTTGGACCTCCCCTAGCACGGTGACAGGCAGCGATGCAGTCGGGCATGGAGGCATACTGACGTCGGATGTTCTCCTGAGGAAGATCCTACCACAACTTAGGCCAGCTCACTTTCCAAATCTGCCGTGGTTGCCCCTGGCCGAAGTTGACGTCCAATCTGGCGAGAGGTCTGGGGACATTAGATGACCATGTTCTCTATACTTTACGGAGCACTAGTCCATAAAACAGTATTCCTCTGAGCTCACCATTAACAAGCGCTTGCTTATATGTGATTTAATAATGCCACACAACTTGAACATAAAATCTACTTTTTGGTTCTAAAATACTTATAATACTTGCTCTGAGTTCCCCTGTACTCTTCAACTAACCTAATATCCTGACTAGACACATTCGTCCCTCAGTATATTCCAACCGAAGTTTCATTGCCATCTCTGACAACCATCACATATTATTTCCTACTTCCTTTTACATTCTGCATAGCAATATTACGAACAGGTAAAATTGAAATTTTAAAATGGTATTAGTTGCTTAAGGTCAATGGTAACCAAAAAAAAAAGCATTATTATGTATTTGAATGAGACACTTTTATAACTTGTAGACTCTTTCCTCTAATAAATGTTTTTTTGATCGCATACTTTTTCAATTTAACATGTTGAATTCAGAGTTTTAGTGTTTTTAGAAGGTACAAATCAAATAAACGGAATTATTTTCAGAAAATATAACAAGGGGGACTGAGAAGTCATGTTTTATAATTAATTTAAGTTATTCTTAGCAAAATTTATTTTACAGAAAATCGTCGAGTGCAATGAATAAAAAGTACGCAGTTATTTTACACAATTTTAAAAAAATTGGAAAACATTTCATAGCGTGTTTCTAAAGATTCCGCGAAGTAACTCTTAGTATCTTACTTCAACGTAAATTATTTCACCTCGGTAAATGCGTAAGTTTTTATATTTGTACGTCCCGAGAACACTGAAATTATACTTTTGACAGGCCATTACAGTTTGTAAAAAATATGCTGTCAAAAATGTTTTTATGCGAGGAAATAATACTTGTCATCAGACACAGGACTAGATACTCCGCCAACCATAGATGGGAAATGAAGCAGTACAAAACTATCATAGGCGTTCGCCTGGAGTAATATCGGAAAACTATGGATAACTGAAATGAAGATAGTCAAACCGGGAGTCGAGACCGGGTCATCCCCGACTGTGAGTCCGTTGTGTTACTACTGCTCCAACATCTCGAGGTCAAATACAGCTGTGTAATGGCGAAAATGTAAACAGTATTAATAAATATTCGTCCACATCAGCATTAATTTCAGTGGCACCTCTGAAGCATTTATACAAAATATATTTATACGAAATGTTCATACAATATTAACATAGTTATATATATTATTATATATAATATACGTGTTTACACAAAAATGTATTTTTACAAAATTTATTGAAAACCCTTACATGCCGTTGTTACCTTGGTTTCAAAGGCGGTGGAGAATGACCAATCCCAGCCAACCACCAAGACAGAAACGAAATGGTGGTAAATGCAGCACAAACCGCTGTACTGGTAAGGCTCGACCAATAACCATCTACACGGGTTTCATCTGATGATTCCGCACTCACTCAGAAACAAACGTGGATTCGCTCTTTGTGCAATGCGTTCATTGCTTTATCTAACAGAATATAAGCATTTGAACAGTGAATTCAATGTTGTAAATTACACTGAAAGAAACTAGCAGAGAGAATTTAACAGAACAGTTCTGTAATGGAATGTTATGGTAGCGACAACTAAACTTTAGAACCAGCAACATAATGCTCTGTAATACTTTATAATCCAAATTGTTAGGATAGCAATCTAAATAGTTTTTTTATGTAGTNCCAGCAACATAATGCTCTGTAATACTTTATAATCCAAATTGTTAGGATAGCAATCTAAATAGTTTTTTTATGTAGTACCAACTATACATATAGTTGTGAAGTCATTCTTACGGTGTTGTTAAGGTAACAGAAAATGATATTGTAAACAGTGCTGTTTGGTAACTGCAACAGAATGTTCTGTAGAAATAACCTCGATTACTTTTCAGAAGTTTACAGAAACTGTATGATAGCTACACCATTGCTGTGGACTGTTGGAGGTACCCTCCGATTTTGTATTTTTTACATAGCAACTATTGCAGAGTTTACAAACCAGTATGGTAATCACAACTGTGTCGCGGACTGTTGAAGGGACCCTCTAATTCTTTTAAATATTACAAAAATATTATAATTTATAATGCAGAATATAAATAATAAAATGTTGCCTTTGTGAAGTAATATTTATTTAGTGAAGGCTATTGACAATCTGTTGACAATCCTATATTATTCACGATTTCATTCAATTTCTTTGTGTGCTGCAGTTTACTCTTAGTTTTGTCATTCGTCGCTGTTACTTGGTGGTGTGCAGAAGTGGCAAATGTCCTCTCTTGCTAGAGTGTTCCTGTAAACATTGTTTTAAAGTATAATATTGTCACTAGTCGCATTGTTTTTATGCCAGAGTTGTTTTTCTTAGGCTTAAGAGTGTCTTTCGATGTGTTTATTCACCTCTTTTGAGGTTTTAGTTAATTTGCTCATATAATTATCATGCTTTTTTTTTTTGCAATCGATACTCAAGTTGTNACCTCTTTTGAGGTTTTAGTTAATTTGCTCATATAATTATCATGCTTTTTTTTTTTGCAATCGATACTCAAGTTGCATTCCTGCCATTGGTTTATTCACTTACTTCACGTACAACTGAAGAGCCTGTAAATCGGCTGTTGCGTTGTGTCTTTGTCACTCATCGTATTATGTTATTTTCTAATACTATAGTCTGNAAGAGCCTGTAAATCGGCTGTTGCGTTGTGTCTTTGTCACTCATCGTATTATGTTATTTTCTAATACTATAGTCTGTAGATTTCCTGTAAATAAACCACATTAACAATCAATCAANCTCATAGTATTATGTTATTTTCTAATACTATAGTCTGTAGATTTCCTGTAAATAAACCACATTAACAATCAATCAAGACAGGCAGTCGACGGTCTCTGGAATGAGCCCTAAAATGCAGTCAATAGAGACACTGCCTATATCAAGCCAAAGGCTATTCACCGCTCTGTCAAAACATCAATTATCGTCATGTGAAGATTGTGAAGTGTTGTCTGTGCATATTAATGACACGCACCTTGAACACANTCAAAACATCAATTATCGTCATGTGAAGATTGTGAAGTGTTGTCTGTGCATATTAATGACACGCACCTTGAACACGATTTTTCCTTTTAACTTGCTATTTATAACTTCACTTTATTTCTGTTTTACATTAGGGACGAAAGTGCGTGGTTGTTNATTTTTCCTTTTAACTTGCTATTTATAACTTCACTTTATTTCTGTTTTACATTAGGGACGAAAGTGCGTGGTTGTTGAAAACTGCATTTGCAGATTGTTCATTTTGTTCGCAAATTAAAAATGCGTTTTCCATTGTAACGTCCCGTAATATTGAAGCACACAAATACAGTCTAGCCAAACCCCCATAACTCTCCATAAGGTTCATTATACTCACGTTTGGGTGCTCAATGCTATAAGTGTGGTTACTAAAAATATTCGCCGTGAGAGTGCACTGTTGTCCCATGTGTACAGANGCTCAATGCTATAAGTGTGGTTACTAAAAATATTCGCCGTGAGAGTGCACTGTTGTCCCATGTGTACAGAATTTTTCCGTTTGTATAATAGTGAATGGGAGTATCAAAATTTTAATAAAATTAATATAATTGTGTAAAACTTTCTGATTTGTATCGTGTTAGAACCTACTTAAAGAAGAAACATTGATCTTCGAACTAGAGAAGAAATGTAACAAAATATGTTAACATTTTGTTTTGTATTCTGTCGTAAACTGGATTTAGTAAAACTTTGGCTTATATAATTAATTAATTTAAAAATATGACAACTGAAACGAAAAAAAAATTGGCGAAGTGTTTGTAAATATTATTTTTAAGGCTGTCCCGCGCAGTTTCCGTAATGGAAAGGGCATACAAATTCCTTTCCATAATGACTCTATGGACTTCGCACTTGAACTTGTTATCTTTTTGGATTCAACTAAGCTTGCTTATGAACGCTCAGTGCCAAACACAGTTGTATATTTACTGTTTGACTCTGTAAGGACAATTAGAGGGCATGAATAATAGTAACGAAATAAAGGTAATAATACAATTTTGTCTTGGTCAGGTACATATCACAATTCCAGCTACACACGAACGTTTATATACAAACGTACAGAANTAATACAATTTTGTCTTGGTCAGGTACATATCACAATTCCAGCTACACACGAACGTTTATATACAAACGTACAGAACTAGCAAAACTACCTAGCACTATGAACCAGATTACATAAAATCAGCATATTTGCATTCTTTTCACTACATATAAAATAATGAAATAAACTCGATATAGTCACAATTGAAAGGCATTATTTAAGAAAAATATGTTTACAGTAAGCAATTTCGTAGAATACGTAATAATTATTATTGGCTTCTTCCAGAGCCGTGACTCACCACATAGATAAAGTGTCTGCTTCCCAGCAGGCAGTGAGCGAGGAACAACAACTGCGAGCTATACTACAGAAGAAATAGTTCAGTGGCTTCTGGATGTAGAACATATAAGGGCGTTTCCACCAGAATATGAGCTGCCCATAATGACGGTTTCCCATGGACAGGCAGCAGGCCTCAATCTTCTCCAGAACGTGTGCAACCTGAGGAGGTGGGCGCCCCTCCATCACGACATGGCCTCCCGACATCTACCCAAGTAACAAAACTCTGGTTTCTTAACAAGCATGCATAATTGGGGACAGATGCACATGCTGTCAGTCCAGGAGCTTGCCACCGCCTGTCTATGCTGGTATGACCTCCCCTCATCCTGGTGACGAGGAGCATCTTCTACGTTTGACAAACGTTGGGTTCTACTTGCCCAGCAGCATACCGTGTCTCACCGTAAAANTTACCAAATATTTACTTCGAAAATAAAACATGTGCCTGCAAACATTTTTATTTCGTAACTGAACATAATATTCTTACACCATTAAATGAAATGATAGTAAGTGTTACATAACGTTTTGTAAAAAAATAATATACAGTATAATAAATTTAACACAACATGTATTTATGGTACATATTTTGTTTGGATAGTAATATTTTTATATTATATGTTAAATCAATTGTTAACAATACAAAAAATTGAATTAAGGACGGCACTTTAGAGAGAAAATTGTGATATATACACGCAATCAAAAAGTTTTTTCTCAGAATGCTTATTTTAAACATGAACCACATTAGTTTTAACACAGTATCTCCAGCCTGTTCCATCAAAAATATGGATAGGGGAAGTTTAGCTTACTTCACAAGGCTGTTCCTGTATACAACACAGTGTTCATAAGCGCATACACATACACGCCCTTCTGGCTATGGTTCCAGGGAAGATGTATCCTCAAAGATGTGCTATGCACCATCGAACATTTTGATGCACACTTTGTAAAGGTAACCTCTATTTGCTTCCAATTGGAATTTGTCGTTTTCATGATAGTATTTACTATTCACAGATTTTTTGTAAGCGCGATGTCTGTGTACTGTACAAACTCACGGCGCACTTTTCACTGCCAAATTCTCGTACTACAGTACAAGAATCTTGCCATCAGCGACTGTACCTTTAATAAATAAATAAATATTCTCTTCACACAGCTCCACACTATCGATGGTAGACGACTGGTCCGTGTACGTTGTATCAAACAGAAGAGATATTTGAGAAGGATATGATAGGCGTAATTCTACCCGTACAGCTGTCGTCGCGGCAGTTCTCAACGTATGATATGGGAAATCAGTTACTAACCACTACGGTATCATACTCAACCGCTTTCATAAGCGTATATGTGCACTCGTAGGTCTCAAAGTGTCTGGACGTTGCCACGAACAAAGCTAGGCATTCCTTCATATCCATATTCCCATAAAGTCACAACGCGAAGCGAAATATTCGCCCGAAGTTTTCTGAATTGTGGTTTTGAGGANCAGTATTTACTATTCACCTATTTTTTGTAAGCGCGATGTCTGTGTACTGTACAAACTCACGGCGCACTTTTCACTGCCAAATTCTCGTACTACAGTACAAGCATCTTGCCATCGGCGACTGTACCTTTAATAAATAAATAAATATTCTCTTCACACAGCTCCACAGTATCGATGGTAGACGACTGGTCCGTGTACGTTGTACCAAACAGAAGAGAATATGTGCGCATGTAATTCTTTTCAAGGTTGAACTTGCTTGGCGGCTCGCTGTCTCATTAATACGCTGCTGTTTTACCTTTAAGTTTATCTTCCGCGCTGAGCCGGGAAAATCCACAAACAGATGACTGAGATGCACCACACAGTTGGTGCTTCCGTAGGTGCGAACCCACACTCATTTGAGAAGGATATGATAGGCGTAATTCTACCCGTACAGGTGTCGTCACGGCAGTTCTCAACGTATGATATGGGAAAGCAGTTACTAACCACTACGGTATCATACTCAACCGCTTTCATAAGCGTATATGTGCACTCGTAGGTCTCAAAGTGTCTGGACGTTGCCACGAACAAAGCTATATCATATCCATATTCCCATAAAGTCACAACGCGAAGCGAAATATTCGCCCGAAGTTTTCTGAATTGTGGTTTTGAGGAACCCACTTAACAGTTGGATTATAGTTATTTGTACGGAAGCCAACTAATTGTTTGCAGCTGAATGACTTAACTTGAGCGAGTAAGTGAAGGAGTTCGAACTTTTATTAGGGAGTTGGAAGTAAGTCAACTGGCTGAGGATAAATTATACCAAATTACCATTTGGAGGACATGAAAACAAGGAGAATGATTTGTCAGGGAGGGTGTGACGTATTGGCTATAAAATTATTGAGGTGCCGATTAAGAAGCCAATAATAAATCGGAAGGGACGGATGCTTACCGATTATATAAACCATTAAAAAATCCGCGGGTGAAATATGTGGTTGGATTTAACGGTTGTACTGGTCTACAGTCTTTAGTGATCGTGAGAAGCACAATAGCCTAAATTGAAACGCATACTTAGAGATGCATCGTTTCGGATACACGGTAGATTAAGGGTGAAATAATAGGTACTGTTTTCAATAACCCAACAGTATAAGTCAGCATTGCAATCTGCCGTTAATTCTTCTTGATTATATGAAGTAACATTTTTTCTGTATATATGTAGATTGGTCGAACCTGGTCAAGTGTTGACTTATTTGAGTGTTTCCTTAATTTTCCGGGTGAGGACGTACAAATCACAGCATTTGCTGCTGCTGCTGTATTGTCTATGCTATGGTCAGGGAGCTTCAATCTGGGGAGAAGGATC